>PVJH01019255.1:0-43228 GCA_004026705.1 Nesogale talazaci | reverse complement strand
TGTTCAGTATATGCAACACAGGCTTGCTGAACCTACAGACACAGCAAGTCGAATAAGGACTTTAAGGGTAGGGGTGGGGGTGGATGTGACTGAGGGAGAGAGATCCTCATCATGCAGGGTCATTAAGTTCTACAACACTGTCATTTGAAGACAGGAGGAGGAAAGTAATTATGTGCCTGAAAAACTGGGTAATCTAGCGAAGGAGACTCCCCCCGACAGAGTGTTGGAAGTGCCATTTGGTTTCTCTGGAGCCCTCCAGTGGCGGGGAGAGGAAGGGAATCAAGTGAAGCAAGGTCTGTTCCAACAACCTAAAAGCCAGGGCTTGAGGGTTTGGAAAATTCTCAACATCTCCAGATGGCAAATGATTCTAAAATTAAGAAGTGGTTTTCTAATAAAGATCCAATTCAGGGCTGAGCCCTGGTGGTGTAGTGGTTGTGTGCGGGACTGCGGCCCACTGGGATGGAGGTTCAATTCCAGCTCCCAGGAGCAAAGGCTGGGCCTCCTACTCCTACCACCTGAGGGCAGTGATGCCTTTAAAAAAAAAAGATCCAATTCAGAGGGCTGAGCCCCGGTGGCGTAGTGGTTGTGCGCGGGACTGCGGCCCACTGGGACGGAGGGAGGTTCAATTCCAGCAGTGGGGCTGGGCCTCCTACTCCCACCACCTGAGGGCAGTGATGGCACCCCCCCCCCCAAAAAAAAAAAAGATCCAATTCAGAACAGCCCCAGAAAAACGTGGTCTGAAAGTGAAGCTGAGGGATTGACTACAAAGTATTTTATTAAGATCTCAGAAAAATCAACGATGGTGCCTCTGAGTACTATCCCTTCATCAACACTCAAGAGATTGAGGCTCTCACAAACCCTCTGAACTAACTGCTCAACAGGGCCTCACCAAGAAGAGATTTGAGAGGATAGGCGTGCCTACTAAAGTCAACCCAGTGGAAAACACAAGGAGGCCCACAACATTTTGGAGAGAACTTGAACAGAAGAAACACTTCCAGGTAAAAGAGGAAAAGCGAACCAAACCAGACCCGCAGCCCTTGCACCAATTCTGACTCCTGGTCATCCCCAGATGTGACAAAACAGGATGCTTCCCAGGGTTTCTTGACTGCCATAGCCCTGTTCTTCACAGTGCTGCTGGGCGGTTCACCATGCCAGCCTATAGGCTAGCAGCTGACCACAAGCCACTTGTGAGACATTCAGACTGCCCCAAACAGAAACGGTAGGAAAGAAGGGCGTCTAGAGGGCACCCCCCAACCTAAACGCAGTCCAGCAAAACCGATGTGCCAGAGGACCGGCCCAGAGCCCCCCCCCCCCCCCCCCCCCCCCAACCCCGAGAGCAGGAGAATGATGTTCAGGACTTAAGGTTTATCAGTGAATGTCTAACATTTTCTGGGTTTCAGAATTGCTTTCTGAATGATTCCTTTGTGCCTCTTTCCCCCCTCTGGCCCCAGGAATGTGCATCGTAGTCTCCTGAGGCCTACCTTAGGCCTCTACTGCATGTTGGTTGCATGTGGCGCAGACAACTTGTCGCTGTAGTTCCACAGGTCTAACAGGTCTACACAGGAAGAAGTACTCTAGCAGAGGAGCCGCACTAAGACGCTTCAGCTGGGAGCCTCGTGGACACTTCGATCTGATTTAAATCACACAAGTCTGACCTGCGAACTGACGCTGTATGAGACTTCTGGCAGGCTGGCAAGGGCGTGCTTTGTACATGGGAGGGTGTGAATCACTGGGAGACAGAGGGTAGGCTGTGACAGCTCCCCCAATGCTCGATGTGCCTCCTGCTATGCACAACATTATGTAATCTCTTCCTCTAAAACGTGGGCTAGACTCGGGAGAGACTGCAGTGCAGGAGATGGGGTGGCAATACTGAAACCAAATTACAAAAAGACCGTGACTTCTGCTGGGGTGTCTTTCTTGTTCACTCACTGAGGGAACTTAGATAGGTTCGGAGCTGCCCGATGGCGAGAGCTGTTTGGGACAGAACTAAGGACAGCCTCCAACAACAGCCAGCAAGGAATAGGGCCCCAGTTCAACCGCCTGCAAGGCAATGTATCCTGGCAATCAGGACCGAAGGGAGCATAAAAGCAAGCTCTCCTCCAGGTTAGTTCGGTGCCTTCCTAAGAGCCCTGACGTGACCGAAGTGTCCCAAGAGAGCCAGAGCCAGAGGGTCACACTTGCCAGCATCTTGGCCTCCCCCAACTAGGAAGCCAGCTGTTTCGCATCACTGTATTTGTGGACAATTGATCTGATGCAATGGGTAACTCACACCATAAAGCCAATGCCATCAAGTCAACTCTCTTATCAACCCTACAGGGCCCCGCAGAACTGGGCCCGGGTTTCTCGGGGTGGGCGCTGTACAGAGACAGACTGCACTTCGTAACCTCCCAAAGCAGCTGGTGTGTCTGAACCGCGGGCTTTTCATGTAGGGTCTAAGGGCCATGCCACCAACACGCCTGGGTCACCCCAGGGAACAGAGTTAAGCCACACTCTATCTGCTGGAACCTTTTGCAATACTGATTATTCACTGCTTTCACTGTCCAGGAAATCTAAGCTAAGAACATGAACTCTCATTGAACTTACCAGAATAAAGATGAGTTGGGTTGCTTTGATTGAGTCAACCCCCCCAAAAAAAGTCTCTCGTATAAAGGCTTCCCTCTAACTCTATATATAAAGTATGAGATGTTGACACACTTTACTAAATGTTGACAACTGAGGTACGCAGGTGAACCTGAACAAATCTGGTGAGTGGGATGAGACAAATAATGGCCCCCAGGAAACACGTAACTGTGGAGGTCTCTCTAGACGGCACGCACCGGAACAAAAGGAGCAGGGAACCCACCTTGCAGCCAACGTGTGCAAATCCTGCCCCGCTACAGTTGCGCAGCTTGGGACAGAAACAAACGACTCCTCATTGGCTTCCTCCATAGGTGGAGTCTGAGGTAAAACATCCGGGCGACCGAGGTGGACACCTCAAAAAAGAAAGAAGAGAGTCAATAAATACTAGCGAGAAGAAAAGGGGGGCGGGGCGAATCAAGGAAAAACATGTAACAACTTGGTTTTGCCTGGACAGGAGTGGGGCGCAGAATCTCTGTCAGTAAAACAGAAGGGAGGGCGGGGGTGCCCATGACATGGGACCCGGCCCCAGCGCTGACCTGGCTCCACTTCCGCCTTTGTGGTCACTTGGGCCTTGTGCTCCCCAGAGACTGGTGGCTGGCAGGAGGAGTTGCCGCTGGAGCCTGCTCGCCGAGAGAAAGATGCTCCACACCGAGACTTTTTGGAAGGAGAAGGCTTCACTTCAAAAGGGAGAGAGAGAGCCTGCTTAGCACCCGCCCAGACACCGTCTCCAAGACAGACAGCCACCTCCAGGGACCCCGCATGCATCCCAACTGCTTCTGCAAGGCAGGAAGAAGGGCTCCGGCCACAGTCGGCCATAGGAGCTGCTCTCAAGGGCCGAGAGTCTCAGGTCATTCACCTGCGAAAGGAGCAGAAAGCTCAGACGGATGAAGCCACCGATCCACTCTCCACTCACACCACCGCAACCTGATGGACCCCTGTCAACCTGATAGAAACACTCCGCCCCATAATTTCCATTCACAGGAGCCTCCCGGGAAACCTTCGTACTGGCATGCACAGTTTTCCGACAGTTTACTCATCTATCACTTAGAAAAGGCTTCGAAAGGCTTTCCCCATATTTCTGAGGTTTCCCGGGTAAGTCTGGGTCCTGCTCGCCTTCTTGAGGGAAAGCCGACTACCCCAATGAGATTGAGGAGCTAGAAAATGCCCGTGGAAGGCAGCCTGGGAGCCCTGGATAGAACAGCACGAGCACTTCCCAATCCCTTGGGTCTAATCTGAGAAGTGCTTAGCCCCGCTAGGATGACGGATGAACAAGACAACACTGGCAGCATCCCTGCTCATCTCTGTCCACAAATGTCTGCTCCTGCAGTCCCACCAGCTCCCTGAGCAGCGCCCCTCACCTCAATGGCACACGCAGGGAGAGGCAGGGGGATGGAAAGCAGCCACCTGGACACGACAGGGACCGAAAGAGCAACTGACACAAGGATGGGCAGGAGCTCGCACGGGATGTAGGTGGAGGAGGAGAAGAGGCCTTTGACCTTGGCAGCTCTCTGACAAAGGTGGGGGGAGGGAGCCCTGGGGGGTCATCTGGTAGAAGCCACTTACAGGGGATCTTCTTGAACACTGTGTTGCACATGAAGCGCTGGAACCGTTCAGCATAGAAGCCTGGGCGATGCACTGACACGGTGTCCTGCAGAACAGAGGGACGGCCGTGGGGTCAGACAGGAAGCTCAACAAGGGGTGCTACACTCCCACGGCCATTCCCCAATCCGCAGAGATCCCCTCCCTGATGGAAGGGCCAAGGACCCCACAGAGGGCACTGCGAAGGAAGGCTCAAGGAAGGAGGCAGACTGACAGTAGAGTCTCCGCTGACTGCTGCTTACCCCATCGTGGACCAGAGCTTTCCAAGAGTGTTCCAGCTTCTTAATAAACCTGCCAAGAAAGGCGTCTGTGAAGCAGTCACATCATTTTTGAAGGAATTGCCCTCCTACTGTAGAAGACTTGAGGGATAGTACTGATGGGAAAACCTAAAAAAATCAAGTATTCTCACTCTGGTATACTGACTTCCCAAAGAAAGGCATGCTCGTGTTTGCTCAGCCTGGAGAACAATGCTGTTTCTAGGTAAGTCAATTAACAGCCCTGGATAAAGGACAGTCAAAAGGCCACTGGCAAGTCAGGGTCAAGAATACCAGTTGCAAACCTGGGAAGGGGCATTAAAGCAGAACACTTTTGGTCAGTAAATCACCTACTGCCCAGTGCTCACAGGAACCTGAAATCCTGTAGGAGCAGAGCCAGGATCCAGCTCCTCTCTCACCATCATGCACTGCCTCCCAGTTGCACAGACTAAAAGTTTTCACAGAACACCGTGATCTTCTTGTTTTTCCTCTGTAGAAAAGGAATGTGTCTCTAGCTATGTCCCAATGTGGAGTGTGACTCATCTCACAGGTTTGTCACTGAGCGTCTGAGACACAGATGGCGTATTCTACCCTGGTGTTTCCGGGGACTGACTCAGCTTTCCCCAGAAGGAATCTGGCATGTTTGGGGAGATGGTAGAGAGAGAAGAACATCAGGGGGAAAAAACGATCGCTTGAAAGTCCATGCCGCAGACAACCCCTCAGGACTCTTGCTTCAGGAAGAACTTGCTGACACAGCAGTCGGGAGCCTCCCCCTGCCCCCATCTGAGACCCGCGTGCTGCTCACCTGTATGACTGCAGAATGTCAATGATGCCGATATAAAGCAGCAGCCTCTCCCCTTTACTATTCCGGGCAGGGATGCCACCCATGCTGGGAAAGACAAGAAGGAAATGGTAAGAAAACATTCTGAGTAGCAGGCAGAGGCTTCTGCCAAGCTTGAGTCAAAACAGCACATGGGAGAGAGAGAAAAAACAGCTCTTTCCATTTCCTATACGTAGGGGAACAACGGGATCCTCCCCACAACCCAAAGAGCCACTCGAGAGTATGTACGATAACCTCTCTCTCTCTCTCTCTCTCCAAAGCTCATACCTGCTGCTCCACCCCAGCTTGACCAAGAAAGAATGCAAAAGCACCCTCGCACCGCAATTTGAGAATGCTTTCCCAAATAAGTATATTCGCATGTTTTAAAAATCAATTTATTTGGGGTTCTTACAGCTCTTGGTGTTTTTTTTTTTTTTTTGGGGGGGGGAGGGCCATCACTGCTCTCCGGTGGTGGGAGTAGGAGGCCCAGCCCCACTGCTGGAATTGAACCTCTGTCCCACGCACCACCACTACGCCACCGGGGCTCAGTCCTACAGCTCTTATCACAATCCATACATCCATCCTTTGTGTAAAGCCCCTTTGTACATATGCTGCCATCATCATTCTCAAAATAACTTCTTTCAACATGAGCCCATGGTATCAGCTCATCGTTCTCCTCCTTCCTCTACCCTCCCTCATGAACCCTTGAAAATCCATAAGTTTTTTTTTTCATGTCTTATACCAAACACGCTGTCTCCGTTCAACCACTTTTTCTACTGTCTGTGCCTCAGAAAGAGGGTTTTATGTTGACCATTGTGATAAGTTTCCTCCTCCTCCCCCCACTCTCATCCTATTGCCAGTCCTATTACTGTTCCTGTCCTGGATTCCGTGTGCCCAAAGCTCTTATCTGTACCCATGTACATGTTCAGGTCTAGTTGGATACGTTAAGGTAGAAATGGGGTCATGATGGGAAGGGGGGAAAGTGCATTAAAGAACAAGCAAAGTAGGGCTGAGCCCCGATGGTGTAGTGGTTGTGCGCATGACTGCAGCCCACTGGGAAGGAGGTTCAATTCCAGCTCCACGGAGCAAAGGCTGGGCCTCCTACTCCCACCACCAGAGGGCAGTGATGTCTAAATAAAAAATAAAGTTCGGGGTTTTGTCAGTGCTATACTACTGCGCCCTGATGGGCTCGTCTCTTGCCTGTGGTCCTTCTGTACGGGGATGTCCAATTGTCTACAGATGGGCTTTGGTCTCTACTCCGCCATCCTTCTCATTCACATTGATAGGACTTTTTGTTCTGGGTCTTTGGTGTCTGATACCTGATCCCTTCGATACCTCAGGATCCCACAGGCCGGTGTGCTAATTCCATGTGGGCTTTGTTGCTTCTCAGCTAAATAGCTGCTTGCTTTAGCTTCTAGTCTTTAAGACCCCAGACACTACATCTTTTGATAGCTGGGCACCACCAGCTTTCTTCACCACATTTGCTTACGCACCCATTTTGTCTTCAGTGATCTTGTCAGGGAAGGTGAGCATCATAGAATGCTGGATTATTAGAACAGTGTTCTTGCGTTGAGGGAGTACTTGAGTAGAGGCCCACTACACTGACATCTTAATATGCCTACTAAAAAGACTCTTTATGAGACTCACACCATGGGATACCTTAAAAAAAAAAAAAAAAACCTAAAAGAATTGAAGACATCTACTCTTCCTTTTGCAGTGTTCAGAAAGCTGACTGTACTGTTTAATGCTAGTGATTTATCTGCTAACTCAGGGTTACTGCTTCCCAGAAGTTGGGCCCTTTTCTTGAGAAAAAGTGCTGCAAACTTATGCTTCCCTTCCTCGTGCTCTAAGCCCACTTACTGGTCATCAGTCTCCATCGTGCCGCCCCGCCGGGCCTCGCCTTGGATGGACTCCATGGCTGTGGAGTAAAGGGCCTTCTGGGGGGCTGGCCTTCGGGTGTCGGCTGAATGCTGGGCCTCGCTGCCTGCCAGTTCGCGCTGCGCGTGGTCGGTGTTGTGGACGGACACCAGAAGGCTGTAGTCCATGATCTTGAAGCTCTGCAGCACCTGGGGGAGAGAGACCACCATCAAAGACTTGGGAGATAGGAGACATTCTTTCATGATGTAACTGTTCTTGTGTGAGCTTTCAGCAGTAACTACAGGATTATCCTTTGTCCTCCTACTCCTTGAAGAGTCTGCTAACCTCCTCGCCTCCCTCTTTAAGGGGGCTGCGTGCCAAGTGCTGGATCCCTAAATGCAAGTTGGCAGTTCAAACCCACTAGCTGCTCCCAGGGAAAGGCGCAGTCTGCTCAAAGGCAGTGGGCCAAAGGAAGCTGCTCTGTATGGTGCTCTTCCCGCTCTAGCGTGCTCTCTAAAATCACACGTGGTGGTGCGGAGGGACAGCCAGAAAGAGGAAGCCCTCCAGAGGACAGACCGAAACAGCGGCTGCAACCATAGTTCAAAGGAGAGAGCGGTTGAGGACAGCGCAGGCCTGGGTGGCGTTCTGTTCTGCCGTGCACAAGGCTGCCATGGATCAGAATCAGCTCCACAGCACCTAACGACAGCAGGAGCGTGTTCTCCCTTGAGTATTATTTTTTCAAGCTCCCTCACTTGACCCCCAAGTCCTACTTTATTTGTTCTATGTTTCACTTCATTAAAGGAACATGTTCTCAAGAGAAAAAGTACATGGAGGTAGCCCCAAAATGAGAAAAAAGCTCCGTGGGGCAGAGCTTTCGTAGTACTCGTTCTCCCCGCTAAGTGAACATCAAGCAACACACTCTGAGTTAGTACACCCAGTGGCGTTGCCTGGGAAGATTCTGTCTGGTTAGTGAATTGTTTCGTAAAAGCAGTTTCACTTGAACCTCATTTTTGGGGGGATGGCTAATTTAAGAAAACAGCATGCAGATGTTCTAAGCTTGGGAAAATGCCACAGAAACTGTGGTGATGTTGAACATAGTCTACGAGGACAGTGCTATGGAAAACCTCAAGTGTATGAGTGGTTTTCTCACTTCAAAAAAGGGAAAAGGGCGACTGATGACAAACCTCATTCTGGAGACCGTCACCTTCCCAAATGGACGAAAACGTTGACTCATAGAGAAAATGGAGTTCATCCCACTAGGTCAGGCTGTTAATCACGCTTTCTATTTAGAGGTTCTGAAAAAACTGCCTAACAGTGTGTGTGCGCGACAAAAAAGGTTCTGATTGGGCTGAGCCCTGGTGGCGTAGTGGTTGTGCGCGGGACTGCAGCCCACTGGGATGGAGGTTCAATTCCAGCAGCAGCTCCACAGGAGCAAACGTTGGGCCTCCTACTCCCACCACCAGAGGGCAGTGATGCCTAAAAAACAATCAAAAAAGTTTGGCGTTTTGGGGGGGTACCCCCTCATATATTTGTGCTATAAAGAATACACAAGGAAAGTCCACTAAAAGGACATATCACGACGGAGGACATCTGTTGGAGAATATTAAATTACCAGTTTCAATTCATTTCATGATTTACTGAGTTCCTGCCATACGCAAGCACTGTGCCTCATTATGGAGATTTTAAAGTACATGAGAACATTTCTAGCCTCAAGGATACTCTAACTTAAAGCAAATATATTAAAACAAATACATACAACAATACATGTAATTACTGACAAAAAAGCACTATAGAGAAGACCAGATCGAGACTCATAGTAGGTCTATTGACAATAAATTGGAGGAAAAGGAAACCCAAGTCGGAAAACAGAAGAAAAGCATACTGTCCAGGCCTAGCCCCATTATAAGATGTGGTACTGCAGGGAAGTTAGATTTGGTCAGGTGGAACATAAAGCACAAAGGATACGAGTGGTAGACTAGACGGGCAGATGTAAGGCAATCATAGATCTGATCTGCCACAACAGAGAGCACCCCAAAGTTGTCAACCTTCCCATCAGCTCCAAGAACTCAGGCCGAGTTTTTGAGTCCGAGGGTGAAGTGAGCAAGGAGAAGAGCACAGGACTGACTCTCAGGTCTTGCTTGGAAAACCCTGAGTAAAGCTCTAGTCCTTGTGACCAAAGGAGTCAAGTGCCAGAAGCAGGGCCCTGGGCGCAGATGCAGAGTGAACAGAGGACGGGGAAGAAGAGCCGTGGGACAGGCGGGGGAGAGCGCGGCACAGGCAGGCCGAGGAGCACAGGTGTGAGCTGTGGGAAGAGAGCAGGGAACCGTGTCACAGAGCCAAAGGGGTCTGTGTGTGGTCAGGAGAAGGAAGCAACTTCAAAGGGACAAAGGCTTACGACTTTAGACATCTAGGTGGTCACAAGGTGTGGCAGTGTTTATAGAAGTGGTCACAACAGAAGCCCTCTACTGTGGCCTGAAACAGAGCTAAGGAAGAAAGATGAAAACAGAAAGAAACATGAGCAATGGACCCATCTTGGTTAAAGATGAGAAGAAGGAAGGAAGTGATGAAGGAACACGAAGACTGAATCGAGCACCAATTGGGGAGGAAGGAGGCTAGACTGGTGTTAAGTGTAAGTATATTAGTAACTGGAAACGGCACAGGACAAAGGGATGGAACAACAGAGGAAGGTGGAGTCTTTACCTGACACTCAAATTTGTGAAGTGTTCCATAAATAACAAAACAAACAAAAAAACAAAACAAGGGGAGACATGGGAGTTGGACAATGTAAAAAAGAGTGCCAAACACCTGAAATCTCTGTTGAGGGAAACAGTAAGTTGATGAGCAATACAGAAGGCTCAAATGAAGCTGGATTTCACAAATCTACAGTATGTTAGAATTATCGATTATTTCAGATTAAAAGAAGACAGTATTTCCCCAAGGACAAAGTTCAGGGAGCTAGGAAAGGAGGAGGAGTGGTTACCGGAAACAAAAGCAGTAGGGTGTACACTGAGGTGTACCCTGAGGGGGTGGCAATGGATGAGTTGAGACAAAGTGTATATAAACTGTTGAATGTACGCTATGACTTAATTGGTAAACCTTCATCTGCTTTACAATAAGAATCTTATAAATAAATAAATAAATCAAGCAAGCAAGCAAGCAAGCAAGCAAGCTACAGAGGGGCCAACACGTTAAGTCTAACCACCAGGCTGTTTTAGTAGTTTGAGATTTCTGGTGTCTGAGAAAGGCAAATATGATAAACTCACCAAACAGTCACGCTGCAGGGTCTTACACAGAGCATTGTACATGTCGGCATCCAAAAAAAGACCATCAGGCATGTCTTGTATGAAGTCCAGGTCTTTAAGGGTGGGGAGAGGCTTGTCTCGCTCTTTCTGAGAAGCCCGCCGTTTGTAGGTTGAGCCCTTAAGGTCATATTTGACATGCATTTTGACGGATCGTGGCAAGAGATTGTTCATCACTACAATTCGGATATTCTTACCACCTGCCTGCACACAGTACAATCCATAGAACTTCGGCAGCAACGTCCGAGGGTTCTGGTTGAGGTTCTGAGAGCACAAAAACACAAAGGAAAGGAAGTGAGCGCTTCTCACTTAGACTCACAAGCAAACGCTGCTAGCTTCCTTTAGTCTCCCTTATGTTGGATTCAGGCACAGTCTGTCTGAAATGAGCCCACATGATGTGTTTAAAATGCCTCAATATGGGCTGAGCCCCGGTGGTGTAGAGGCTGTGAGCGGGACTGCGGCCCACTAGGACGGAGGCTCAATTCCAGCTCACAGAAGCAAAGGCTGGGCCTCCTACTCCCACCACCAGAGGGCAGTGATGCCTAAAAAAAAAAAAGCCTCAATATATTCCTCCCCCCCAAAAAAATATATACAGATAGATCATTTAATGGGGGGGAGGGGGGAAAACAGAGACTCTTACGGCTCTTATAACAATTCATACATCCATTGTATCAACACATCTGTTGCCATCAGCACTTTGTTTGTTTGGTTTTTGGGCATCACTGCCTCTGGTGGTCGTGGGCACTACCCAGTGCTGCTCCTGAGAGCCGCGGCTAGATTTGAACCGCCAAGCCCTCGGGTCGCAGTCCCGCACTCAACCACTTACTCCACCGGGGCTCAGCCCGCCATCAGCACTTTCAAAACATTTTGCTTTTACTTGAGCCCTTGGTATCCGTTTTTTCCTCCCTCCCCCTGATGACCCCTTGATATATGATAAATTATTATTTTCATATATCAACCACTCCCTAAGAATAGTTTAAAATAAAAAATAATCACAATTTCTAGCTACATTATATGCTTTTACATTTTCTGGTGTATGAAACCCAGGACTGATGAATCTCTGGGGGCAGCAAGAAGGGGCTTGAAGGGATGGGGGCAGTGGTGGGGGTGAGAAAAAGGGGTCCATATAGAGAAAGGAGGTTTGGAAACTGACTGGGGCAGCAATTGTACAACATTATACTTGATTGACTAAGAGAGGGAATGATATGTTCTAGGTATTACATCCCAACCAATTTCTTGTTGTTGTTTTTGTTGTTGTTTTTGGGGGAGGGGGCATCACTGCCCTCAGGTGGTGGGAGTAGGAGGCCCGGCCTTTGCTCCTGGGAGCTGGAATCGAACCTCCATCCCAGTGGGCCGCAGTCCTGCGCACAACCACTATGCCACCGGGGCTCAGCCCTTTTTTGTTGTTTTTTTTGGGCACCACTGCCCTCAGGTGGTGGGAGTAGGAGGCCCAGCCTTTGCTCCTGTGGAGCTGGAATTGAACCTCCATCCCAGTGTGCTGCAGTCCCATGCACAACCACTACCGGGGCTTAGCCCCAACCAATTAAAAAAAAAAAATCACACATTTCTGCTGAAACACTCCATAAAAGTCTCAATATGTTGATCTCAATGGCTGAATCACCACTAAGCTGATTCACAGGCCCAACATAGTCATCAGTCAAGTGCCTGAAAGTATATCAAGTCTTATTTATTCAACAGGGTTGAAAAGAGTCTTGACCTTTACCCATGACGGGTAAAACCTGTACTATCTAGAACCTCCAAAAGTTTATTACACAGAGTGAGAGAATATACTATCAACGGAAATAACCCACCTTATGCCACTCTATAGGGCAGTGGTGATTGCATTCCCTGGGGGTGGGGACGGAGGTAGGTAATAAAATGAGCCAGAGGGCCAGGGAAGGGGACAGAGGGAAGCTGCAAAAGCAGATACCTACACTGTACCCTGTATTGGGCTACAGTACCAAAGTCTTTAACTGCTAGGCAGATGCTGAGTGATGCTTTTCATAACAGGGGCAGCACACCAAGTAAGTCTGGGAACCCAGGATCTGAGCTAAATGTCACTAAATCTTCCCTGTGGGTAAGATTGTCTAAGTGAAATAACACTTAAAATGGGATAGATAAAATCCTGTTAGCAAGAGAGATGATGCAACAAGGACAAAAATAGGCGAGGTTCTCGGGACAGAAGCACTGACACTGCTCTGTCCCCAGACTTGTCCAGGATTGGGCAGCACCGGCAGCCAGGCCGGGCTCCTCTCCCCCTCACCATGTAGTATCCGGGAAGCAGCTTCTGGAGAAACTCCGCTTCTTTATGCTGGACCGTCTTAATGATGAATTCGTCGTCACTGGACACGTAGAAAAGGGAGCCGCTTGCCCCAGAGTTGCAGAGTTCAATCAGGGGCTCACTGCAGAGAGAGTACTGGCCAGAGAGAACGGAGTGAGAGACATGAGAGATGCAATTGTGAGCTAAAGGAAAAAGAGAGCAAGATTGGCAGTGGGTGGGCTGGTGGGGGTCTTCCTTTGGGAATAATCCTCGAGCGTGATGAAACTTACCAAATAATCATCAGGCCGGATGCCAAATAGCTCACGGAAGTAGCGGAAGGCAACGGGTGCATACGTCTTGAAACGGAAGTCACTGTAGTGATGAGCAGGGGTCAGGTTGCTCCCTTCGCTGGGGGATGAAACAGACAAAAGTCCTAATTTACCGGTCTCCGTCATCCAGGGGGTCTGCCCCCTCCTACCCCAAGACATTCAGAGTACTCCAAAAAAAAGCCACTATTTCCTCGCCTTCAGAACCAGTGGAATTTCGTCAGTCAGATACTTAAAAGTTGAGACAAAGACACAGTGTGAGAATTAAGTCACAGTTGCAAAAAATTCATCTCATTTCCTGCTTACTGTATATACTCATGTGTAAGCTGTTTCCAGCACATTTTTTTTAATGACTCATTCTATAGATGTGAGTCAACTTCTTTTTTTGTTTTGTTTGTGGGCATCACTGCCCTCTGGTGGTCGTGGGAACTACCCAGCCTTGCTCCTGGATAGCTGCCACTAGATTTGAAGTGCCAAGCCAGTGGGCCGCAGTCCCACACTCAACCACTACGCCACCGGGGCTCAGCCCTCCAGCACATTTTTTTTTTTTAAGGCATCACTGCCCTCAGGTGGTGGGAGTAGGAGGCCCAGCCTTTGCTCCTGGGAGCCAGAATTGAACCTCCATCCCAGTGGGCCGCAGTCCCACACACAACCACTACGCCACCGGGGCTCAGCCCTTCTCCAGCACATTTTTAATGCAGTTTTTGTGGTAAAATTAGATGCCTCAACTATTATTCAGGTATATATTCGGCAATACTCGGGTGTATATGGTAGTGCCTTAATGTGCTAGGATTCATTCAATAGGCCAGAGGCTCACGAAGGATCTACGAGAAAGCATCTGTTTTCCAAACTCCCCAGTCCCACATCACCCTAATTTGTCCAGCTGCAGTGAAATTAGGGAAAGGACTGAGAAGGTGACTAAATTAGTGATGCCTGGACCTCTGTAACTGCCCTGGGGCTTCATCCCCCAGGACATCCCCCCTTCAACAGTCATTAATCTTTGTACCTGGGGAAGAATATACTCTCCACCACGTAGAAATCTTGCATGAGGACATCCCGCTCCGGTTTGGTGCTTAGGCTCCCCACAGTGTGAGTAATGCCTAACTGGATGGCTCCTTTCAAGGCTGATGAGGTTGTCTGAGAGAAACAGAAAGGAGAAGAATGTTCTAGCACTGAGTTTGCCCAAGAGGGAAGAGCTAGGAGGAAGGCGTGAAAGCAAATGTCTTTCTAGTGCTTCAGACTACACTGGAGACATCTGGTTTCTTCCCTGCAGGGCTCTGTACTGGCAGGGAAGCACAGATGCGATAATGTGTGCCAGCCTCAGGGAGGCAAGGTTTACCCCTATTATCCTGCCCCCACAGAGAGCTCTACATGGAGACTTGGGAATACCTTGCTTCGAGGGAACCACCTTCGATCTAACTCCTTAGGTCCTGACCCAGGGGGCTGTGGCCCTTCAAACATTTGACTCTGCTGGCACAGAATGCAACTGGAACTCAACCCACGTCCTGCCTGACTACCTGGTCACGAAGCATCAGCTTCTCTAAACCTGGGCTCCACGAACGGCCCAGGCACAGTGGAATGGCAAAAAGGCCTCCAGAGGATGACTACATGAAAAACTCTAAATTATTTCTAAGGAAGAAGTATTTCTATTTAGAATTATGATACTATGGCAATTCTAAATTAAAACGGAAATACAAAAATCCCACTCTTAACCCATGATGCTACATTTAAAAAAATAATCATTAAATTCACTTTCTCAGCTTTACTAGTCACATGACTAGCGATTACCATGTTAGCACACGTTTTCAACTACTGTACAAAGTTCCTTTAGGTAGCACTGCTCTTACGTATTTTCCTCACCACCCCACATTAGCTGTATTTGCAGGTAGTCCTCACTGGGCATTAAAATGACAACACACTATTGATGCATTTGCCTCTTCAACTAGACCAGACCAAACGGAAGCAGACCCAGTGGCACTGAGCCCATGCCGCCTCACAGTGACCCGAGAAAACAGAGCAGAAGCGCCTGGCGGAACCTGGACGGGAGCACCAAGTCCAGCTTTCCCCTGCAGAGCAGCTGGTGGTTCATTCGCAGGGCTGACCTTGGGCTGAGCAGCCCCACGAGTAACTACCAGCCCATCTTTCTAGCTCAGGCTTCAACAAATAAAAGGAGCTCAATGCACATCGGTTGAATGGATAAAGGTCTCGGACAAAGGCCTATCCCAGGTTAAGGTCGCTGACTGAAAATATGGGTCAGGCCAGGTCTGCTCCTTGGACAATGCAATAAAGCCGGAGAACAGACACAGGAGTCTTGGGAAACCCGCAAACTGTACCAAGACAAGGTACAAGTAACAAATGCCAAGAAATAAGTTAAATACTATTCCCAGAAGCTGAGCCCTGGTGGCCTAGTGGTTGTGTACAGGACTGTGGCCCACAAGGTTGGCAGTTCAAATCCAGCAGCAGCTCTCCAGGAACAAGGCTGGGCTTCCTACTCCTACCAGGGCAGTGATGCCACAAAAAAGAAAAGAAAAGGGCTGAGCCCCGGGGGTGTAAGTGGTTGAGTGCGGGACTGTGGCATGTGGGCTTGGCGGTTCAAATCCAGCAGCGGCTCTCAGGAGCAGCACTGGGTAGTGCCCATGACCACCAGAGGCAGTGATGCCCAACAAAAAAAAAGAAAAGAAAAAAAATAGAGTTGCCAGGAAAGTCTAACAATCTCCAAATTTACCAAAAGCTGAAAGCCTGGGATCACTCCAGGATGCTTCCCTCGTCCTTTACTTTATCAGTTCAATATTGCCTTTGGGACTATTATCACTACCTTGACACTCGGGTTAAGGTGCATTGGTGGCACTACCACATCAGTGGTTTGAACCCATGTCACATCTCAACAGAAAAATGAGGCTACCTGCTAACATAAAGATTTACAGTCTCGGGCTGAGCCCTGGTGGCGTAGTGGTTGTGCGCGGGACTGCGGCCCACTGGGACAGAGGTTCAGTTCCAGCAGTGGGGCTGGGCCTCCTACTCCCACCACCGGAGAGCAGTGATGCCCCCAAAAAAAGATTTACAGTCTCAGAAATGACACAAGGTTGCCAAGAGCCAGAATCCACTTGCCGGTAGTGGATTTGTAGGGGTTTCAATTGTTTGAGATCGCTCAAAAGACAGGTTCTAGGCACTACCCACCAGATGGAACTACAATCTACAATCTATTTTTAAGGAGAGAAAGAATAATTAAAAGAAGAAAAAGAAACCACAACCAAAACACTGGAAGTTGCTGCCTGTCCATTTCATGTACACACAACACCTGAGGAGAGATGTTAAATCACATGGCTCCCTACAGTCAGGTAGTAACAACTTTGAGGACCCATTTAAACTTTATACCATAAATAAGCAAACTCAGTTTTGGCGGCCTAATGAATTAGTATGCAGCACCAGATTTACCTATTAGCATTCTCTTTTTTACCATCACTGCCCTCTGATGGGAGTGGGAGGCCCAGCCTTGCTCCTGGAGAGCTGCAGCTGGATTTGAACTGCTAAGCCAGTGGGCCGCAGTCCTGCATTCAACCACTACGCCACCCGGGCTCAGCCACCTATTAGCCTTTTCATTTCAATACACATAAACAAATCGGAGATAATTTATCCTTGGAAGAACAGATTCAAAAGTTCGAGTTGTGTGATAGTTAATGTGCGCTACCAAGAAATTGTGTAGAGCGTGGGGTAACAGAGAACAGAGTTGTCTCACTGAGTACCTGGAATAAGATGGGAAGGTTTCACCCAAACACACCTTTTTATATGTTGTTTCTCCTGTGGAATCAACGCCCCGGTGACCTATTTTCTTAATGGGCATGCCAGAAGCATGAGGCGCCTAGAAAAGAGAGTTGAAATTAGTAAACAATTCCTGCATAATACATCTAACAGCTACCCTCCTGGCCCATCAAAACACTCAACACACTTCCATCGATGTCAAAAATATGGAACGCTTCACAAATTTGCGTGTCATCCTGCGCAGGGGCCTTCCTAATCTAAATCTAAAATCTAATCTAAATCTAAATCTAATCTAAAATCTAAATCTAATCTAAAATCATTCCCATTTTAGTGTATCTGCTGCCAAAGCGAGCACTTGGCAGTTTTTCAAGGATGCTGTTTGTGGTAAGGTGCCGCCCTATGTTCAACAAAACAAACACTGCCCAGCAGGCCTGGACCACCTTCCAATGGCTCAAGCCATGTTTGAGCTTGCTGTTGCAGTCACTGGGCCAATTCCTCTCAACCCAGGTCCTCCTCTTTCCCCTGACCTGCTACTTTGCCCAGGTATCACTACCCTTGTCCGAGAGTATGTGAGATAAAGCGTATTCTTGATTCCAAGGAGCATTGTGGCTGTACTGCTCCCAAGACAGATTTGTTTGCTCTTCAGGAAGTTCACAGAACATTCACGATTCTTCACCGAAACCATAACTAAAACGCTATCAATTTTTCTCCTTATTCATTGCCCAGCTTCCGAATAACTGCATGAGAGGCAACTGAAAATGCCAGTTTGGGTCGGGTACAGCTCTCTCTACAAGACCAACCCTATGCACATACACAGCTACAGTGCTGCTTTCCCCACTGAATCACTATAGACAAAAAACTCTAAGGAACACAGATCTCCCTCTGGGTTCTCCTAAAACTGCTGGAGGAAATAAAAAGGAGAATCACTGAAGACAAATAGAAACAGGAAAAGGGCTCTCAGTCCCAGAAAATGCAATAATGCTCAGTTCACAAAAGCTATGCAAGTTAAAGGCAGAGTCCTACTGTTCCCCAGCTTCCTCTCAGAAATCACTTCTCTTCCCCCTCTAATCTCCAACCTAACCCAAATATCACCAGCACAAATGAACCAGCCCCTGTCAAATAGAAGTCTAATGCTGAGACAGTGAGATGGTTCTTCTGAGATGGGTGCCATAGTGCCTCAACAAGATACACAGAAGACGGCAGGGCTGTGTCTTCCACCCACATGAATGCCCCTTCAATCAGGCATAACACTAGGAGGGCAGGGCCTAAAAGGCTAGTCCCCATAGCTAAGGCTAGAGGGCACACTTCATGATGCCAATACTCATTAAGTTCATAAGCAAACCAGGAGGCAAAAAGGCTAGAGGAAATAAGATGTCACCATTTTACGATGACATTCAAGTTCCATTTTCTTGGTTAGGCCCCTAGTACCAGAAAACTCTCAGTAGATAACCTGACAGAAAATCTACATTTCGGGCCCAAAGGGTCAGCATTCTGAGTCCCTTTCACAAAACCTTAGCAAAGCAAGAAATAAGAAGAGTGTTAAGAAATGTTCCACAGGAACAAAGTTAAGATAGGAAACAAAAACATAGTAAACTTCAGTGTCTGGTACTGAAAAGAAGCACTTCTTTGTATTCACTGGACGTATGGGACGAGGAAGTCGGTAACAGCAAAGTAGTTAAAGGTTTGGTATGACTGCCTAGGTTTGAACCCCAGTTTTACCATTTATTAATTATGTGACTTTACACAGGTTACACTATCTCTCTAAGCCTCACTTTATGGTAAGATAGTGTTAACAATAGCACTTACCACTCAGACTTGTTTTCAGAATTAAATAACAATATCTATGTAAGGAAAGGTGCCCCAGGAGCTTAAGGGTTAGCTGCTTGGCTGCTAACCAAAAGGTCTTCAGTCCAAACCCTCCAGCTGCTCTGTGGGAGAAAGATGGAGCAGCCCACTCCTGGAAAAAGAGCAGCCTGGAAAACTCTGTGGGCACTTCTGCGCTGGCCTAAAAACCCGTATGAGTTGGAACTGGCTGCACGGTACACAATATAAAGGCACTTACCACAGTCGTTGGAATATGTGAAAAATTCTCAAGAAATGTGAGAAATTAGTAATAAACTGCAATAAGGCAGAATGGTCCAATTTTAGATCTAAGGGGCTTAAGCAAGGTACCACCCACTGGCTGCTAACATATAAGTGAGCCCACCTAGTAGCTCCCTGGAAGAAAGGCCTGGCAACCGGCTTCCAGAGAAAAATCACCAAGAAACTCTTAGGAAGCAGTTCTCCATAACCCATGGGGCTGCCACGTGTAGGCAATCAAAACTTGATAGTAAATGGTTTGATTTACAAACAAACAAACAAACAAAAGGCCTGGCTTAGATGCAAGCGTTTTCTTTTCTACTACCTAAAAGGGGGTAGAGGTAAGGGTGGCAGTAAAGGTGTGCAAATCCTGTATCGAACTCACCTCAGCTGCCATGGGTCTCCTGACTGCCGATGCTGTTAAAACATAATAACAATTCGGTTATAAGTGTGTACATAGCGCCATTACGGTCCCTGAAAAAACGAAGTGGGTGACTCCATCTAACAAGACGACAAGCTCCTGTCTCTTGCTCCATGACCCGGGTTCTTCAGGGGAAGGGTTTGCAACGTCTCCTCCTCCCGTGCTGCCACACCCACAGAACCCTCAGGGCATCCCACTCTTGTGTAGCCGCATTCTTGTGTGCTAGTATTTTCTCTGGGAACGACACTTTTGTTCTCGATACACTTACCCAGTGAGTCACTGGGCCTCAGAGTTTGACCTGATGTCTGAAAAAAGAAAGCGCTTAGAGCATAGCTAAGACTCAGAATTTTGCCTGAGGCTCAGTTGATCTTGTTCCTGGCTGAGCTAAGCTCTGGACAGGCCTCTCAAGGCGCTGGGGTCCTTTGCGCGTGTGTTGATGATTTGGGATGGAAGCGATGAGGTGGAGCATGAGTCTGTAGAGATGGGTAGGCTAAGGCTGAGAAGAGGCGATGTCAGTATATTGAAGGAGCATTCCGTAAGCCAGAAACGGACCCTATTCCTGATTCCTACTGTCGACACAACAGGAATGTGTGGCTTAAAATTTACTTACTAAATATGTACTCAGCACAGACATGAAAGGTAAGTCTGTGGCTAAATGTCATAAGTATTAGTTATGACCTTTATCTACTTAATCTGCTGAAGAGCATATCTAGGGAAATTTGCTCTGAAAGGTTAAATCAACTCTAAAGGGTTTGCCATCCCTGTAACGTTCATCCTGGGACACTGAGACAGACAGCCTGTCTATCCTTCTCACACTAAAGAAAGTGGGCTTTTATTAGAAACTCTGAGATATCACTTCACTTAGAGCTAAAGGATTTAATTGGAATAAAGATTAGCCATATTAAAGAAAATTCAAAATTGAACTGGGGTGACCTTTAAATAATGTAAACTAGTATCTGGATAGAAAGATCCCAGTTCCAGTAGATATAAGCTAGATAATAGGTAAGGCAGTTAACAGAAACACAAAGGATTTTATGGCAATTAGATCAAGCTCTGGTTTTTATTTTTATTTTTTTTTGGGGGGGGGGCATCACTGCCCTCAGGTGGTGGGAGTAGGAGGCCCATCCTTTGCTCCTGTGGAGCTGGAATTGAACCTCCATCCCAGTGGGCCGCAGTCCCGTGCACAACCACTATGCCACCGGGGTTCAGACCCAAGCTCTTATTTTTGACAATGGATGTGATGCTATTCCTCTTGAATTTATCGTTTTTGGCATAATAGATGCAAATGATCAATGCCAGTCCATTTCATCTTACTAATATCTAGGGTATTGATCTTTATACATTCTGCCTAATCTTTGATGACTGAGTGAACACTCAGACCAAAAACACAAGAAAAAGAAAGCAACACACAAGACTTACTCTTTTCATTGCTTAAAGTTTCACCCTTAGGGCAGGTCCCAGTTATTACAGAACAGTAAACCAAAATAGAAAATAAAAATAAAACCTTGAGTTAACCAATCTTGCTGTAAATAGGTGTGCCCCAAGGAAGACCAGCATAGGTACGTACTTGTCAGACAGTAAGACTCACTCTCCACACAAAAGTGGAGGGAAAATGAAAGTGCTTCTTACAGTCCGACAGTGTGGTACCCCAGAACATTTGTTTATGATCTCATGCGCCTGTTTACTGTCCATTGTTGCTTGCAGGCTGTGGGTTCGAGGGAAGTCCCACCTCCTGGAGTCTCCTTATCAGTCAGTCACAGAGCATGCCTTCCCTCATTTGTTCATGAAAGTGATGATGGTTCTTAACACCTTTGCTGAGTCTACACTGTTAAACATTACCATATTTTGCTTTACCTTAATAAATATCTTAGGGGCTGAGCCCCGGTGGCGTAGTGGTTGTGCACGGGACTGCAGCCCACTGGGACGAAGGTTCAATTCCAGCAGTGGGGCTGGGTCTCCTACTCCCACCACCGGAGAGCAGTGATGCCCACAATAAATAAATAAATAAACAAACAAACAAACATCTTAGTATACTAGTACTATTTGGTTCAGAATATTTTTTTGTTTCCCCTGCTCTAAAAACTGGGTGCATCTTATGGTCCAAAAAATACAGTATTAGGGTATGAGGTACCATCTACTAAAACTTAGCCATTTGCACTGGGCTTCAGGTGGTCTTCATACCAGTCTCAGGAAACACGCTCAAGTGGTATAATATAAAGATGACTGAGGCCGCAATATCATGAGAACCATGATTGGTCTCCCAGGCAGAGTAAATAAGAGTGAATAAAACCACAGACTGGAGGAAACCATTTGTTCAAATGACCAACGGACCCCCACCTTGAAACAGGAAGAACTACACGGTACCTGGCTAGCGCTACCAACCACTCTGACAGGGATCACACTAGAAGGTCCTACACAGAGTGGGTGAAAAAGGCAAAACAAAATAAAAAATCATTAAAAAGCCAAGAGTTACTGTTTCAATAGAGACTGATGGAAGCCCCAAGGCGATGGCCCTTAAAATTTCCTTCAAACCTGGAAATGAAATTGTGGCAGTCATGGGCTTATGTTAATTTCATGATTGAGGGCTGAGCCCCGGTGGCGTAGTGGTTGTGAGCAGGACTGTGGCCCATTGGGATGGAGGTTCAATTCCTGTAGTGGGGCTGGGCCTCCTACTCCCACCACCAAAGAGCAGTGATGCCCCCAAAAAACAAACAAACAAAAAATTTCATGATTGAAATGTAGGGGTGGAGTCTAGCTTGTTAATCTGGAGATAGCCATTGAGATAGCCATTGAGCCCGTGTGGGCATGGCTTTCTCCTGAGACTTGTGGGAAATCTCGCGATATTCCCCTCATGAAGATGAGAGCTATCTTCCCCAGTTGTTGGGAGTTAAGTCTCAGAGATGATGAATCACGGACAAAACAAGATGGCAGCATCCAAGAAGCTGGAGGAGCCAGCAGAGACTACATGGCTTTGCCCTGATGGAAGCAGACCTCTGAAGCTGGGGCGGCCACATGGAGACCTCTGCCAACAATGAGTAGCTTCTGCCACCACTGGATGCTGTTGATGAACCCTGAGCCCTGGAAGCGAGGAGCCATGGGGAGTTCCCTGCCAGCACCAGGATTCTGCACCCACTGACCTGTGACTTCATGAGTCGGAAGGAGACTTTATAGACTTATTTCGGGCATATGGGTTAATATCAGACTTATGACTTTGAGCTGGACTGGGCTGGGATATTTTCTCAATGTCCTATTCCTCTTGTATATAACCATTCCCTTATATCCATATGCTTGTCTTTGAATTTGTTCCTCTAGTCTACCCAGACAAACACAGATCTCAACTTCCAGCCAAACACTAGACAAGTCAATCATATGAAGAGTAACTTACACTCGTGAACAAAACATGTTCATCGGAACAGGCTACTATACCAGACCAGAGGCATTTGCCCACACACAGGGTTTCCTGCCATGAAAGGGGCTGGGGGCTATAACTCATGTCATTCAACAAAATGTGTACAAGAAATTGTCGAGGCTGAGCCCCGGTGGCGTAGTGGTTGTGCGCGGGACTGCGGCCCCCTGGGATGGAGGTTCAATTCCAGCAGTGGGGCTGGGCCTCCTACTCCCACCACCGGAGAGCAGTGATGCCCCCCGCCCCCCCAAAAAAAAACACACAGCACTGTTTATCTCACTATTAGACCTTTTTTATAGACACCTATGAATATTATAACTGTGAGAGAAATGCTAAAAAATAGGGGAGAACAAAAAAAGAGAAAAAAACTCAGGGTAACATGTGCCTTGGAAATGACAGTTAGGTGATGTTGAAAGGTAATTAGGAGTCAGTCCAATGGATAGGCCCAGAATATTCTTCAGCTGGAAAATTCTCTTCTGTCATTTTGGTGAAGAACACTCTGGAGTAACTCTATCATCATCCCATAATTTTTTTCAGATGGCGACTTCATGTGTGTATGAAAATAATGTGTGCTATATATTGGACCAATTCTAGCTCATAAAAACACTATACATCAGTGAGTCTTAATATGTGGGTCACAATCCCTTTAGGGGTCGAATGACACTTTCACAGGGGTCGCCCAATGCATTAAAGGATCACAACATTTGGAAGGTTGAGAACCACAGACCTAGATTATAAGTGACCAGGAAATTGGAAAACAAAGGACAATTAAGCCACTTTTGCTCTATGATTTTGAATATGTTCCTTAACATCTTTGTTTCCCTATGCTGTCTATTAAAAAGTTTTGATTAAAAATCCTCCCAGGCCCTTTCTGGGTGATTTCCCCTACTCCACAAAATTGGTTATGATCTGTTAGCTTGAAGCTTCATTTGTTGCTGACGGAGGTAAATCCTCAGCTTGGAACTACCTAAAGCATCAGCTGCAGTTTTTCCCCCAAACTGAGCTAGACCTTGCCACGTAAGAAAATCTACAAGAGCCAGGATGCACTTTGTGCCTCTAGTCTTTTGTGATCTTAACTCGTTTCTGCAAAGGCTTTATTAGGGCATGACTGGTTCTGTATTATCTGATCCATTAAAAAATATGCTACTTGCTCTCTGATGCAGCCTGTTTGTCCTGAGTTTTTACTTATTAGCTGTCTTACCTAGGAGTTTAGAATGCCTCTTGGTACAGGACTTATTAATAAAGTAGGAGTCCCGCAGTCATGAAGGAATCAAATGTGGCATAAATTGGGAAAACACTGGGATATAAAAATAATTTCACTGATAGAACTTCAACCTTAATGTTTTCCCCTGAGAAGACCTTTCAGAAAGAAGACAGGCAAGATGGAGATTTATGTTCTATTATTTTCCCACTAAACTTTATTATGAAAAATTTCAGACAAGCACAAAACAGTAGTAGCAAGTTAACCACCTTCCATGTGCTCATCACCAAGACTCATCAGCAACATTTTGCCAGTCTTCCTGCTTCTGTACCTTCTCATTCTCCCATCTCTGCTCCCAGGGATGTTTAATTATTTATTTTTGCTTGCTAACTTAAAATATTTTGGCTTTTTACTTGTCTCAGAACTCTCTCTAGGGAGAGGGAGGGGTAAAAGAGGAGCTTAAACCAAGGGTTCAAGTAGAGAACACTTTGGAAATGATGGCAACTTATGTACAAATATGCTTGATACAATGGATATATGGAATGTTAAAGAGCTGCAAGAGGGCTGAGCCCCGGTGGCATAGTGGTTGTGCGCGGGACTGCGGCCCACTGGGACGGAGGTTCAATTCCAGCAGTGGGGCTGGGCCTCCTACTCCCACCACAGAGAGCAATGATGTGCTCCCCCCCCCAAACAAAACAAAACAAAAACAAAACAAAAAAAGAGCTACCAAGAGCCCCCAATAAAATTATTATTTTTTAAAAAAGAACTTTAAGGCTGAGCCCCGGTGGCGTAGTGGTTGAGCCCGGGACTGCGGTCCACTGGCTTGGCGGTTCAAATCCAGCAGCATCTCTCCAGGAACAAGGCTGGGCCTCCCTCTCCCACCAGAGGGCAGTGATTGCCCCCTCCAAAAAAAACTCTAACCCTCATTGCCATCTAGTCAATTTTTACTTATGGTGACCCTCTGGGGACTCTCATAGTTCTTACGACAATTCATACATCCATTTTGTACACATATTTGTACATATGTTGCCATCATCCCGTTCAAAACATTTTCTTTCTGCTTAAGCTCTTGGTACCAGCTAATTTTTCCCTTCCTCCCCCACCATCCCACGCTCACGAACACTTGATAAATTTTAAGTTGTTATTTTCATATCTTACACCATCCATGGTCCCCCATGTTTCTGTTGTTCGTCACCCTGGGGGTGTGTAGAGGATTACGTGCCTATTGCGATCGGTTCCCCTTTCTCCCTCTTCTGCCCGTACCTTCCTCCTACCCCCACGGTCTTGCTACTCCCATTACTGTTCCTGAGGGCTTTCTCTGTCCTGGATTCTGTGTGTCAAGAGTTCTTCCCTATATCAGTGTACAGGCTCTGTTCTAGCGGAATTTGTAAGTAGAAATGGGTGATAGTGGGGGAGGATGCATTAAGGAACTAGAGGAATGGTATATATTTCATCAGTGCAATACTGCACTCTGACTCGTCCCTTCCTTGTTACCATTCTTTGAGGCTAAGTCCAATTGTCTACAGATGGGCTTCAGGTCTCAACTACACCTCCCCTCATTCACATCATAGGATTTTTTTTGTTCTGGGTCTTTGATGCGTGGTATCTGATCTCATCAACACCTCATAATCACACGGGCTGGTGTGCTTCTTCCATGTGGGCTTTGTTGCTTCCCAGCCAGATGGCCACTTATTTATCTTCAAACCTTTAAGATGCTGTATCTTTTAATAGCCTGGGCACCATCAGCTTTCTTCACCACATTAACTTATGCACCCATTTTCTCTTCAGCAATGGTGTCGGAAAGGTGAACCTCACAGAATGCCAGCTTACTAGGACAAAGTGTTCTTGCGTTCAGGGAGGGCTCGAGTAGAGGTGCAATGTCCATCTGCTACCTTAATACTTAACATATAAATATATGTCCATGTGTATATGCCTGTATTTAGACCTCTATAAATGTCCTTTGCCTCCTAGTTCTTTCCTCTATTTCCTTTTACTCTCTCCCCCCTTGTCTCACTATCATGTTCAACCTTCATTCGGCTTTCAGTATTTCCTCTCGGCTACACTGCCCAATTAAACCACATCAGGCATTCTATGCCCTCCCTGCCATCGAATCTAGTTCACTTGTTTTTCCCTTGCTCTGGGTTTGTTGGCTTCTTGCTTCCTTTCCCCATCTGTCTCCCTCAACCATTGGTCCCATCGTTTTCTCCTAAGGATTGTTTATCATGCCTATCTTATATAGATAGACATAAAAAAATTTATTAGCCTATAAATAGTTCCAGTTCTGCCTGCTGATCTTTATGAATGTTTTCTGATAGTCTGATGAGGTGTCAAGCTCTGCCCCGAAGTCTATTTTTGAGATTCCTCAGAGACCTTCATTACTTTGCTTCCCTTGCTGTTCTCCTGTGCTGTGTCTGCAGAGTTGATCCCCGTAATGCTAAGGGTCAGTGAGGGGACACTGTGTCTTGTGGTGGGGCTGGCTGTACCGTCCACTGTGTATTGGATGCTCCAAGCAGGAATATCGTCCTCAGGGCTTGGTGGGCCTTTCTCTCTCTCTCCTTCCTCTCGTCTTCCCTCTTTGTCTGCTCCCCTGTCTTCTGAGCAGACCTGCTCCTCTCTCAGAGCTGCATCTTCAGTGTGGTCCTCTAGTATTTTTTATTTAAATCATTTTACTGGGGGCTCGTACACTTCTTACAACATTCCATATACCAATTGTATCAAGTATATGTGTACACATGTTGCCATCACCACTTTCTAAACATTTAGTTTCGAATTGAACACTTGGCATCAGTTTGTTTTTTTTTTAATCATTTTACTGGGGGCTCATAAATCTCTTATCACAATCAATACATACATCCATTGCATACAGACTACATTTGTATATTTGTTTCCATCATTCTTGAAACATCCGTCTCCTACTTAGGGCCTTGGTATCAGCTCCTCATATTTCCCCTTCCTCCCCACTCCCCCTCCCTCCCTTGTGAACTCTTTTGGGGGGGGCATCACTGCCCCCTGGTGGGAGTACGAGGCCCAGCCTTGCTCCTGGAGAGCTGCTGCTGGATTTGAACCGCCAGCCCTGTGAGTCACAGTTCCACACACAACCACTACACGCCACTGGGGCTCAGCCTCTCATGAACTCTTAATATTTTACAAAATATCATTATTTTGTCATATTACATATTGTCTGATGTGTCCCTTCACCCACTTCCCTGTTGTCCATACCCCAAGGGAGGAGGTTTTATGTAGATTCCTGCAATTGGTTCCCTTCTTTTACTCCACCTTCCCTCCACCCTCCCGGGGTCACCAATCTCACCACTGGTCCCAAAGGGATCATCAGTCCTGAATTCCCCATGTTTCCGGCTTCAGTGTACATCCCATAGGTTAGCTGGATTTTTAAGATAGAATTGGGATCATGATAGTGGGGGGGAGCACTTAAGAACTAGAAGAAAGTTGCATATTTCATTGTTGCTACACTGTACCTTGACTGGCTCATCTCTTCTCCGTGACCCTTCTGTAAGGGGCTGTCGCTTTATCAGCCGATGGGCTTTGGGCCCCCAATCTGTACTCTCCCTCATTTAAAACGATAAAATGTTTAGTTCTTTGATATCTGATCCCTTTGACACGTCATATTCACACAGGCTGATGTGCTTCTTCCATGTGGGCTTTGTTACTTGTGAGCTAGATCGCCGCTTGTTTACTCTTAAATCTTTAAGACCCCAGATGCTGTATCTTTTGATAGTCGGGCACTATCAGCTTTCTTCACCACTCTTACTTATGAGCACCTTTGTCTTCAGTGATTGTGTTGGGAAAGTGAGCATCATGGAAAGCCTATTTATTTATTTATTTTGGTTTTTTGGGCATCACTGTCCTCTGGTGGTGGGATTAGGAGGCCCAGCCTTTGTTCCGTGGAGCTGGAATTGAACCTCTATCCCAGTGGGCCACAGTCCTGTGCACAACCACTATGACACTGGGGCTCAGCCAGAAAGCCAATTTAATAGAACAAAATGTTCTTCATTGAGGAAGTACTTAAGTGGAGGTCCAATGCCCATCTGCTGTCTTAATACTAATCCTATAATATATGCCTATAGATCTATTTTCCCATCATCATATATAAATATATTCACCTATGCACATGCCTGTATTTAGACCTCTATAAATGTCTTTTACACCCCAGTTCTATCCTCTATTTCCTTTTACTTTCCTCTTGTGTCACTATCATACTCAGCCTTCATTTGTGTTTCAGTAATTTCTGTTACATTACTCTTGACCATTCCTTATCAGGCCTCTCACATCCACCTTGTCAGTGATTTTGGATCACTTGTTCCTTGTCCCTGGGTTGGTCAACACCACCTTCTGTCCCCCACCTCCCCAACAGTCCTGTTGTTTTCTCCTTCAGACTGTTCATCCAGCCTATCTTATCTAGATAGATCTGCAGAGAAAACAATATGTACAAAAAAACAAGACATCCTAAGATGAAGCAACCAAAGAAAATAAAACGTTGACCAAAAAAATCCTCATCATATGTACGTATGTATGTATACACATATATATTCATAGTAACAAGATAAAAACCTGTAAATAGTTCAAGGTCTGTTCGTTGACCTCCTGGAGTATCCCCCAGTTGAGTCTGATGGGGTGCCACAACCGGCCCCAAAGCATATCCCTTGGCACTCCCTTGGGAACTCCATGCTCTGCTCCCTCTGCTGCTCTGCTGCATGCCCTTAGTGTTTTGCTATGGTGTGGTGACTATAGCATGTTCTTCTGGAGAGGAGTATTTTAAAGGAGTCCAGTCTTAATGTGATTTCATGCACAAATACCTAAGAATGTATTTCTACAGGTGAGAACAGTATGTATCTGCCTGCCTGCCTGCATACAGGATGGAAAGGGTAGGTAAAAAGAGTTTTAACCATGTTACAACTAGAATGCTAATAACTATTATTTTTTTTGTAATTCCTGTCTCAGAAATGGATTTTTATAGAATTGCTTTCCCCTCCCTCATTTTATTTGGTAGATAAGCTATTTTTTTCCTTTTAAATGTGGTTTGTGGGCTGAGCCCTGGTGGCGTAGTGGTTGTGCGCGGGACTGCGGCCCACTGGGATGGAGGTTCAATTCCAGCAGTAGGGCTGGGCCTGCTACTCCCACCACCGGAGAGCAGTGATGCCCCCTCCCCCCCAAAAAATAATAAATAAATGTGGTTTGTTTTGGGGAATAAAAATAAGCCTGACGGTGATTATCAGGGATGCAGAGTGGATGAGGTAATATTTTCTTATGTATTTTCACAACGAAGCCAAATATTTTTTTTTAAATGTGACAATTTAAAATACATATTAATATCTGTTATTGTTGGGTGACATGGTGTTTTTCTGATGCAACATCTTGCTTCCAGGAAACATTCTGGCTGTTCTTCCTCCAAGACAGAGATCTATGTGTTCTTCTCACAATCAATGCTGCATTCAATATCTTTTCCCAAAGCTGTAATTTTCTTTTTTTTTTTTGGCATCACTGCCCTGGTGGTGGGAGTAGGAGGCCCAGCCTTTGCTCCTGGGAGCCGGAATCGAACCTCCATCCCAGTGGGCCGCAGTCCCGCGCACAACCACTACGCCACCGGGGCTCAGCCCTCCAAAGCTGTAATTTTCAAGTCATCATTTTTCCTGCAGTCTTCCATACTCATTGTCTAGCTTTCCCAGGCATATCAGCCAAAATAACATCATATAAACTGGCATAAGTTGCTAACCACAGGTCTAGGAGTTCAAACCCTGCATCCTCCACTCCTTGAGAGAAAGATTAAGTTATGTGTGCCTATAAATATCGAGAGCTCTGGAAACCCTGAAGAGAAGCTGTATTCAGCATTAAGGGTTTGCTATGACTCTGAATTGACACAATGGAGACATGTTTAGGTTTTGAGGCAGATTGTGTACTTGCTTGTATGACTGCTTCAGGAGGTACATATGCTTAAGTCTGTAGTTACAGGTAGTTCAGTCTTTATGGTTGAGCGTCAAGTGAGATGTGGGTAAGTTTTTAAAGTACTGTCTGCATAAATATATTATTTGAGGGGGCTGAGCCCCGGTGGTGTAGTGGTTGTGCGCAGGACTGCGGCCCACTGGGATGGAGGTTCAATTCCAGCTCCATAGGAGCACAGGCTGGGCCTCCTACTCCCACCATCAGAGGGCAGTGATGCTCAAAAAAAAAAAAAGTAAACAAATATATATACATATTATTTGATCAGAGAAGAGAAATAAACTTTTAAGTTGTATCATGTTTAGTGTAGTCTTAAACTCACAGGAGAAATAAAATGTGGAAATACCGTAGTGATAGGGGAAAAAAAACTCAAAGTAATTTAATATTGAACTAGTGCTGAGGTGTGTTAAAATTAAGCCAGTGAGAAGTAGGGTAGTGGTTTTCAACCTTCCTAATGCCACAATCCTTTAACACAGTCTCTCATGTTGTGGTGACACCCCCCCCCCCCTTCCACACCATAAATTATTTTCGTTGCTACTTCATCACTGATATTTTGCTACTGTTATGAGTTGGGTGGGAAAGGGTCATTTGATCCCAAGGGGACCATCAACAGGTTGAGAACTGCTGATCTAAGTGAATGAACTAGAATGATGTAAAAAATTGTCTGAGTTGCTAATGGATAATGCAAACATTTACTTCCCAATGAATCAAGGAAATACTTTACAATTTCCTTTAATAAAAGGACTAAAAAAAAGGCCTAAAATCCCAGTTTCCCTTCAAGTTCTCAAGATGAAATGTACAATACCGATGATGTTCTTCAGAAGCCCTGGTGGCGTGTCGGGTTACGTGCTGGGCTGCCAACCAAGGGTCTGTGGTTTGAACCCACCAGTTGCTCCCAGGGAACAGAAAGGCAGCCCAGCTCATACAGGCTTACAGCACCGAGACCTGGGAGACCGTCCCACTCTGCACCTATCTGTCAGCATCAGCTGCAGGGCATTGGGGCGGGTTTGTGTCCAGCTAAGCCTCTGGGAGCAATCATCAGCGTCACTGGCACAACTGTACAAAAGTATCTTTCACTCTTTAGAGATTATCCTTGCTTTGGACTAAACAATGCCAGTATTCTAAAGAAGCAGAAACATCTTTTGAATCTGATACTTAAAAGAACAGTTTCACAGCTTTATCCGCAGCAAGATCTTCTTCCTTACGAGCTCAAAGAACTCTGTTGTCTCTGTAATGGAAATTAACAATTTGAAAAGTAGGGGAGGGGGCAGGAGCTCCATCCACCTAATTTTCTTCTTGGTGCACTTAAGAACCTACTTGATCACTATGAGGCCAAAGTGACTTGATGGTGGTTTGGGGTTTTTTTGTGGCATCACTGCCCTGGTGGGAGTAGGAAGCCCAGCCCTGCTCCTGGAAAGCTGCTGCTAGATTTGAACTGTCAACCCTGTGGGCCGTAGTTCCGCACACAACCACTATGCTACTGGGGCTCTGCCAGAAACATAAGATTTAATGACTAATGGGTTTGCAGTGGCCAAAAATTCCCAGTTTCCCTGACAGGGAACTCTTAATTTGTTGTTTTAGAGAGCTTGGCCCTGACTGCAAAATCAGTTATTAATCTTTAGCACAAATGGACATTAAATTTTAAAATACTTTCTGGAAAGAATGATCAGTAACTCTATATATTATGCAGAGATGCTCACCTTTTTATTTGCTTTTTAGGACATGGGGCAGATGGAGAAGTTCCCTTCTGTAGTAGACTCTCCATCACCAAGGACTTAGCTCAGGAAGTCCCCATTCAACAACAAATATTTATCTGATTTAAAATCACGTTAGTTCAGGCACTCTCAACGTTCGGATTAGTGAGGAAAGCAGAAACAGCAGAGTGGGGAGGGTGTCTGACAAAAGGACCCATACTTACTAACTAGGTAACGGAGATGGGACACTGTGGCTAAAGTGTCTCAGGGCCTCATTGACCTCATTTGAAAATGGAGAATAACAAGAGGGTTGTTATGAAATTAATGATGTACAGCGTTTAGTATAGACTAACAATCATTCCCATTGTGAACTACGAATCCCCTATATAGAATGGGAAGGGTCAAAGGGCATAGGATGTACAGCATAAAGCAAAAAGGTAGAAAGCTGAGCAAATTTACAGAAACAAAAGGAACCAGAGTTACAGAATGACAAAAGGTAGCCAAATGACTCATATTATGATTGGAACTACTATGTGCAAAAAATGCATCTATGTTAAGATAACATGTTCCCTCTTCATTTCTTTCTTTTTTTGCTAGAGGAACAAGACAAAGGGCTATGGAAGCTATAGTTAAATAATGTTTACCAGACAGCCACAGCCTTCTCAGGAGAAGACTGCATGCACTACTGCTACAGGTGTGCAAATGTTACAGGGAGAAGAGCTGGCTGCTAGTTACCGCGAGGAGCTCATGCCTCTGTCAGCACCAAGTACACATCAGATCTACCTCTTTGACGGGGGACCCCACAGCACAGAAACTGGAAACCTAAGTGAGGAAAAACAAAGTTACCACGTCCTCCTGGGGATTCTTCTTACAGCACAGCAGAATAAGCATATTAAAGAAAAAAAGAAAAGAAAAAGCATATCTTTAAAGTACTCAGGTTTGAAATTAAGAACAAGACCTGGTCTGACCCCCCAGCACCGTAATATCAAATGCAAGATGACTTTGATTTGCAAAGCAAATAGGTGAGAGAGGGAGTGAGACACACACAGAGAAAAATTCCAGAGGGTCACAAAACTTGTACCCCAAACCCATTTCACTCTGAAATTATTTCACACTGGCCAAACATTTCAGACATAAAGCTACTTTGCATACAGGATTATATCCTTAAAAAAAAAAAAAAAAAGGGCTGAGCCCCGGTGGCGTAGTGGTTCTGCGCAGGACTGCGGCCCACTGGGACAGAGGTTCAATTCCAGCAGTGGGGCTGGGCCTCCTACTCCCACCACCGGAGAGCAGTGATGTCCACCCCCCCCAAAAAAAGGGTAATGCACATACATCCCAAAGGGCAATTTTTTTTTGGAGGGGGGAGCATCACTGCCCTGGTGGGAGTAGGAAGCCCAACCTTGCTCCTGGAGAACTGCTGCTGGATTTAAACTGCCAACCCTTGTGGGGCCGCAGTCCCACACACAACCACTACGCCACCAGGGCTCAGCCCATCAAATGGCAATTTAAAACTAAAAAAACCCTTAAAAATAAACACAGGCATACTTTGGAGATACTGGTGGCACAGCAGGTCATACACGTTGGCTGCTAACTACAAGGTCGAGAGTTTAAATCCACCAGTCATTCCTCGGGAGAAAGGTGAGGCTTTCTCTTCCCAAGGACAATTCAATTTGTCCTACAGCTCCTGAGGCATCAGAATCAACTCTTTGGGTGAGATGCCATCAAGGTTCAGGTTTCAGACCAGCAAGATAAAATGATCATTGTAGTAAAGCAAGTCATATGAATTTTTTTTTTGTTTCACAGTGCATATAAATTACATTTACAAAAAAAAAAAAAAAAAGGTACTTTTACACTATACTGTAATCTACTAAAGAAGTCCTGATGGTCTAGTGGGGTAGGGATTAAGCTGCTAACCACAAGAGGTTCAAACCACCAGCTGCCCCAACCCAAGTGAGAAAGATCTTTAATCTTAGAACCCTAAGCTGCATGCAGTCTTTCTGTGTCTCCTAGGGTCCTGATGAGTTAAATGGAACTTTTTTTTTTTTTTTTTGGGCATCACTGCTCTCAGGTCCTGATGAGTTAAAATTGACTCGATGGCACTAAATGGAGGTGTTGTTTCTAAAAGCCTAAAATATTGTGAAAATTACCAAACTATAACACAGAGACACAAAGTTAGTACATGCTAGAGGAAAAACAGTACCAACAGATTTTATCTAATGAGGATTGCCATAAACCTGCAATTTATAAATACTACAGTACCTGTAAAGTGCAACCAGGTGAAGCACAATAAAACAAGTGATGCCTGTCTAAAGGATATGGGGAGCCCCAGGAAGAAATGGGAAGAATGTTATATAGTGAGCAAAATGCAACTAAAATTGTGTGTGTGTGTGTGTGTGTGTGTGTGTGTGTGGCATCACTGCCCTGGTGGGATTAAGGAAGCCTCAACTAAAACTTTTTAACAAAATGCTTATAAGTTGTTGAATAAAAAACTAATTTGCTCTGTGAACTTTTAAAAATAATAAATACATACAAATAAGTAAACATCAAAAAGTTTGTGGAGAAATTTCATCATCTTTCATTCCATTTTTCATGAACTTTTTGAAGTTCCCTTGTTTAATTTGGTCCAGCAGTCTACTTCCAGAAATATATCGTGCTCGCTTCAGCATCACATATACTAAAATTAGAAATATATCATTAAAAAATAACCAGTCGGGCTGAGCCCCGGTGGCATAGTGGTTGTGCACGGGGCTGCGGCCCACTGGGACGGAGGTTCAATTCCAGCAGTGGGGCTGGGCCTCCTACTTCCCACCACCGGAGAGCAGTGATGCCCCCCCCAAAAAAACAAACAAACAAAAAAAAAAAACAGTCAAGGGCTGAGCCCCAGTGGTGTAAGTGGTTGAGTGCGGGACTGCAGCCTGCGGGCTTGGCGGTTCAAATCCAGCGGCGGCTCTCAGGAGCAGTGCTGGGTAGCTCCCACAACCACCAGAGGCAGTGATGCCCACAAAAAAAAAAAATAAATAACCAGTCAAGGGAAGAAAGATGTATAGCCTATGATGGTTATTACAGCATTGTCTACAATAGCCCTAACTGCAAAGAACTAATGAAAACTGTAATACCAGATGGGCAATGTAAATTATGGTGCGGCCATAAATCAGAACATGGCATAAATCATTCCTTTCCTGTATCTCATGAATAGACTGCCACAAAAAAGTGTGAATGGAAAAGGGCAAGAAAATTATAAAGCGGGCTGAGTCCCAGTGGGGTAGTGGTTTCATGCAGGATTGCGGCCCACTGGGTTGGACGTTCAAATCCAGCAGCGGCTCTCCAAGACCAAGGCTGGGCCTCCTACTCCCACCAGGGCAGTGATGCCCCCCGCCCAAAAAAAAAAAAATTATAAAGCACGATGCCACCCCCCCCAATAGTTTTTTTTTTTTTTAGGCATCACTGCCCTGGTGTTGGGAGTAGGAGGCCCAGCCTTTGCTCCTGGGAGCCGGAATCGAACCTCCATCCCAGTGGGCCGCAGTCGTGCGCACAACCACTACGCCACCGGGGCTCAGCCCCCCCCAATAGTTTTATTGGCATATAATTCACATAACATACAATTAATTCAGTCATTCAATCAAATCAAGAAGAGCTGCACAATCAGCACCACAATCTGTTTTAGAACCTTTTCTTCATTCTTGGAATTGGTGATAGCTCCACTTGAAAAGATGGAACACTTCCGAATCTGCGTGTCCTCCAAACACAGGACCGCACTAATCTCCATATGGTTCCCATTTTAGTGGATGTGCTGCTGACGTGAGCATGTCACTTTTTGTGAAGTTATTCTTCTGTCACATTTTATGACTATTTCTCGATATAGGATTAGGTTGATTTTTGTAATGCTGAAGTTTCTATTTCCCTTATTTAAACAAATTTTCTATAAATATTTTCGATGTATTTTCTATATTATGTAGAAAAATTTAGTAAGAGGAAAACATAATAAAGATTGCTTCTTCTTTGCTTTGTAACCCATCTCTCCCAGGAACCGACTACTCCAACAGCACCACCCCCCACCGTCATCATCGCCCCCTTTCCCCGAAAACACTAGCTCATGACGCATTATGCTGCTAGAGACAAGCTGGAAGGAAAAAGCCTAGAATACTGCTGACAATCCCAAACCACAGAGCAGCCGGATTCCTATACACCCACACCTTCTTCCTCATTACAAAACTTACACTCAGAGGTGCCTGTGTCACTTGAAACACATCGACACTAGCACATAGAAGAGGCTCTTCCTGTACAGGTATACCTTTCGCATCCCTCTGAATATCAGTATTTTCCTACAAAACAGGAATATCTAATCTTAGTGTACCTTCTGAATGTCAAGAATTTTAAAATCTGAAAGCCCTAGCCTTAAAATTCTGAAAATAAGCTGGGGAGCCTTGAAGATTACTAAAATAATCTTAGGACAACTAGGCCAGCCAAGACAAGGGCCAAAGGGAAAGCAAACAGACAATACTTGTTTGAGTACTGAGACACCAGAAAATTTTTCGGAATAACTTGGCAGTCAGTGTGTTTTGTTTTTTGGGGGGCATCGCTGCTCTCCGGTGGTGGGAGTAGGAGGCCCAGCCCCACTGCTGGAATTGAACCTCCGTCCCAGTGGGCCGCAGTCCCGCGCACGACCACAACGTCACCGGGGCTCAGCCCTGGCAGTCAGTTTTAAGGCAGTACTTCAATTTAGTTCCTGGTCTCATCCTGAATTGTCTTGGGAAAGAAAAAGAACTAGTCACTTGATAAAACACCACTGTCATTCTGCTACAGTGTGAGAATAAATTTGCCTGCTAGGACTAAGCCACTCGAGACTAAAATTTACCACTGAAAGGCAGATGAAAATGACAAACCATTAATATAGTTCTGAAAAGTGTGACGAAGGCAAATTTCAGAAGGAAAAAGGAGAAGAATCCTAGAAGAAGCGATCATTGGAACAAAGAGATTTTCAGATAGTGGACAGCACTGAAATAAGAGTGTTTTCTCCCCAGTGGGTGGAACAAAACCGAGTTAGCCTTAATGTCAGAGCCTCTCCCTGTGCTTTCAGAGCAGAAGCATTTCCTTTGGGCAAGAGATGACATCACCTACCAGATGAGAAACTTAAGAGGCAGCGTATGACTGACTTCAATGTTTGAAGTACTTATATAATTTGGGGACGCTAAGGCTTACCGGATGTACATTCCTCTGACAACTGGAGTCTTGTATGAACAAGTCATAGAAGCAGCCGTCCCTACGCTCAGCTCAAAATGACATATAAGTATTACTACATCAATGTACCAATAATTCCACACAGAGCACCAAGTGATAAGCAGTCTTCTTGGAAGCAAACTAATTGTTAGGGGGTTCTTGGTTGATAAGATTGTGAAAGAGCCATCAAAGTTGGGTGGGGTGTGAAAAACAAAAATTTCCAAACGACCTATCTGTAGCAACCTGGTTCTAGTCCATTTGGAATACTGCAATCCATTCTAACTAGACCCCTGCAAGTGGGAGTCACAGTATGTTCTCCATATGAAACTACACTGAAATGTCAGTATTAAGGAACACACAACTCTAACAGGGTTTAAAAAAAAAAAAACTACCATCAGTAAAACGGACCCCTCAGAGTCAATTAGGAAACCCAAGCCACATCAGCAAAAGATTACATTTTTCTTAGCATATGTTGATTTCCCCCAAGCTTCTTCTAGGGAAAAGTTTGAAAGGCAAGGAGCATCCTGTAAAATCCTGTAAAATCCTTGAAGATCCCTTAGTGGAATCTAGGGCCCTGGGGTCAACTGAGAGTCAACTAAAAGACATGCAGACAGGAATGAGCCACACCTCTACCAGGAAGCCTCCGAGGAGGCACAGCCCTCACAGGCTTCTGCACTCCAGTAAAGAACCCACACTCCTTCCAGTCAGACTGCTACGGTTCTCAGGTTTGAAACAGGCCTTGGCATCAAAACTGTGGTTACAATTTTGAAAAAGCAGTCAAAGTTCTTTTTACAAGGCTGGGGTCTCCTAGATAAACTAGACTTGGTCAAGAGGCAGGTGAATTTTTTTTTTTTCCACATCACTGCCCTGAAATTTTTAATGGAGTTTTACCTCCCAATTCTATTTCCAAACCTGACTCCATGGTGAAAAAGTAGTGAATCCTGCTGTATTATAAAATATCATTTCAGCAGAGAAAGCCTAAGTTTAATGAATAACATAATGAGTATTAACTGCCCCAAATGTGGCCTTCCAGGCAATTAGTCCCCCCAAGGACATAAGTAATATGGCTAAGCTATTTTCCCAGCCACCAGGTCCCCTTGAGGGCCTGGACATTTACCAGGTGTGTGTATCTGCTCTGTCCACCAGAACGCTAACTACTACTCTCTATTCCTTGTCAGTGTGAGTCACTATCAGGTTGATTTTGACTCATGGTGACCCCGAGTGTGCACAGAACTTCCTTGGGAGTTCTCAAGCCTGTGAACTTCTGGAGATGGAGAGCGGGCCATAGCTATCTTCCAAGGGCTCTAGGTGGATTAGAATCATCACTCTTTCTGCTGGTCCAGCACTTCACCCTTTGTGCTACCCAGGGACTCCTCTCAGTATCCACAGACTAAAAAAAATCAAACGCATTGCCATCAGGTCAATTCTGAGTGGGGACCACCCTCCCTAATAGGACAGGGCAGGACTGCCTCTCTGGGTTTCCCGAAATGCTGACTTTTTTTGTGTGTGTGGGCATCACTGCCTCTGGTGGTCGTGGGTACTACCCAGCCGCCGCTGGATTTGAACCGCCAAGCTCGCGGGTTGCGGTTCCGCACTCAACCACTTACGCCATCGGGGCTCAGCCCCGAAATGCTGACTTTTTATGGTGGCAGAAAACCTCACCTTTCTCCGAGGGAGCAGATTATTTATAAATACTAGAAATCAAGAGGAAAAGGAGCCTGTGCTATTCCAGAGCTTCTGCTTCGCTTTCCTTGAACCCGCCACATCAACCTTATTGGTCCTCTGGAACAGTGTTTTCTGGATTGACTCCATATTGCTCAGTTAAAGCAACCAAGTCAAATCATAAGAAATATTTAACTCTCTAGAAGAACTGTTCTCCTCCCCTCCCCCTTTGGATAAAATCATCTTCACATCCTAACAAGAAGGAGACTTTCTAAGAATCAGATGTTTATAAATGAATGATATGCACTCATTACAGATACACAAGACCAGAATTTCTCAGGAAGGAGGAAAAAATGGCTGGAGATGAAGACTTTAAAAGATGGAATGGCTAGTGGAAAATTTTTGCTTAAAAAACAGATAGGGGAGGGGCTGAGTCCCGGTGGCGTAGTGGTTGTGCGCAGGGTTGCGGCCCACTGGGATGGAGGTAGATTCTGGCTCCACGGAGCAAAGGCTGGGCCTCCTACTCCCACCACCGGAGAGCAGTGATACCCCCACCCCCCCAAAAAAAAAAACAGAGATGAAGATATGCTCAACACATATAGAGAAACAGTCTTTGGTTGAAAAGGGGGTGGGGTGGGAGTAATGGTAAGGGGAATGTGCTAGAAAGGGTTTTCCTGTGGGAAATACCCATTCAAACCAGCTGAAACGGAATGGTGGGCTGGGTTTGAAACCCACAGAACAGACTCCCTATCCCAGGCTATCAGGCAGAGGCTATCGGCATTTTTCTGAAGTGCACTCTCCTCCTTCACCAAGAACACAATGCCAGCAAAAAACAATGCTGGTCTTCTAGTTACCTCACATCAAATAAAAGTACACCAAAATTCTAAGACAGAGAGTGCTCATCTAAATAACCACCCACCCTTCCCTCAGTTCTACTTCTGGTCAAGCGTTATTGCTGTCACTCACATGACAGGTTATAGCTTCCAGTGTATTAACAAGGAAAAGCAAGCTAATAAAATATACAATACTTACACAGCAGTACATATTTGAGCAAAGGTATTAATCTGAAGTTTTATATCTGCCCAGAAGAGCACAAAGAAATTTACAAAAGTTACTATTTTGATTTTCAAAGGTAACTTCTAACCACACATCACTAATAAATATCAAGATAACTGGAGGGGGGGGATAGAGAATTGGATACTCCTAAGATTAGTCAAAGATCACAACAAGAGGTCCTAGAATGGGAGAAAAAGGCAGACTATAACTCAAAATAATAATAATAATAATAAAGACCAGACTTATTGAAGGAAGCTCGGAAACTATGGCCTTTAGATTTCCTTCAAGTCTGGGCCCAAGCTCCTCCAGCCACTCACCTGCCTCCACTCCCCACTCAACTTTTAGCCAAATGATGGGCAAGCCTATAAGGTGAACAGTAACACAAAGAAGGCATGCATTCCTTTAACAATTAACCACAGGAGATCAAAAGGGCAGCATTTGTCGGGGAGAAAGCTCGGAAGGCAGGGAAGGATAAGAATGGTCAAATGAAAAAGGTAAACAAGGACTGGACTGCAGCCCACTGGGATGGAGGTTCAATTCCGGCTCCCAGGAGCAAAGGCTGGGCCTCCTACTCCCACCACCTGAGGACAGTGATGCCTAAAAAAATAATTAAAAAAAAAAAAGGTAAACAAGGGGAGAAAAGATGAAGATTGCTGTTACACTGTAGGGAGTGCTATCAACCTCACAAAACAAAACATGCTAATTGTCAAATGGAAAATCAATCTGTACTATAAACTTTCACCCAAATCACAATTAAAACAAAACAAAGGCTAGCTATACGTAAGTACCTGGACACTGTGTTTATGATGCAGCCCAGCAGAAATAGTTAATGCACGTAAAAAATCTGACTTCAAACCTTAAAACAGTTTTGGAGTAGAATCTATCAAAGGGAGTTTCAAACCTCTCTGTAGAGAAACAAAACAACAAATATCTCCTAAAATACCAACCCAATGAGGGTCTAACTACATGATACTCTGCTCTATCTTCTAGTTACAAACTCCAGTTTCTCATGCAAACCAAATGACAGGAACCCCGATCATCTGGAGCTATCAGATTACAGCGGGGCCCTGCTGGGAAGGAAGAAGCATCCGAATACAATGATGATGCTGCCCTAAGATAAGTCTCAAGCAAACATAATTCACACCATGGTTTCCCTCGGCGGTTTAAAAAAAAATGTGGAGAAAGAAACTGCAGAATTATCTCCAAAGCATGTGTGCTCATGATACAATCATTTCTGTAAAAGGTGACAATTCTGATGTTCTGATCTGAAGCAGAAGGAGATGGCGGCTTGTGATCATCTAAGGTTTCAGGTGCTCTTCCCCGGGAGAGTCAAACGTGATTTTATCACACAGCTCTTACTTCAGGGGAATAAGTTCACCTGAACACTCTAACTTTCCTTCAACTCTTCCACGGTCTACAAATCTAGTCTCCAAAACAGAAACTCTATTTTCTTCACAGTCCTAAGAGCTCAGTAGCTGAATTTCAAAGGACTGATGAACTATAGGAAGTTTAACAGTGAAACAGGCTCTCTGCACACTCGTGACAGATGGTCAGACTGTCAGCAGCATCTCATCAGGGCTGATTTTTTTTTTGGGGGGGGGGGGGCATCACTGCCCTCAGGTGGTGGGAGTAGGAGGCCCAGCCTTTGCTCCGTGGAGCTGGAATTGAACCTCCATCCTAGTGGGCCGCAGTCCCGCGTACAACCACTACGCCACCGGGGCTCAGCCCCAGGGTTGATTTTAGTAATAGATGGTGTTATTGTCTAAATGATGAAGATGCAGGAGAAAAGGAAAGGAAGAGGTAAATTCTCTTTACACACACAAAGCTGAGCCTAGGTGGCAAATTGCACCACCTTTGATCAACAACCACAGTGTCAGAAGAAGCACCTGACGGTGACTGCTGTGTGGGATAGTCATTTATAGTTGCCTGACCCCAACACCCACCCCAAAACCAGAATGGTAATTACTATAAAGGAAAAGGATGTTAAATACCTCCTAGAGCGTATGATTGGTCTACCCTCTATATTTCAGATGCCGGCAGTTTAAAAGACTGGCCCAAGCTTAATGGTCAAACAAGTAGGTTCACAGCCACTGAGTCAATTCTGACTCACGCTGACGATAAGCAAGGGGTTAATATTGACAGAGAAAGTCTCTTCTAAAGAACCTCCTTCCTAATTTGAAGGTCAAAAAGATTTTGAATTCCCAAAGTTAGGAGTGAATTCTCTAGAACCGGATGTCAGCAATCTGTCACTGGAGCCTTAGCATTTTGTATCTATTTTCAGCGCTGCAAGAGAACCATGCCTTTAGGATTTCAGAGTTTTACTAAAATCTAAGTGGTCAGCTAACCTTCTAATAATAAGTTGGTTTTCGGATGGTTACAACAAATACACACATTGAATTTATACAAAGCTAGCATCCTAGCATTTAATAATTTCTGCAACCACAAACCATCTCATTCCTGCCAACTTCCTAATTCCCTGATGGCACACAAAGAAGTGCTCTCCTCCAATCAAAAACAAAGCTTGTCTAACAGGCTCTCCTGCATCAGGATCAAACATCATCATGTCCTCTTCGAAAACATACCCTTGAAAGGAAAATGCTGTTAAATTCACTAAGCCCACACCCACAGGAGCCTGCAGTTATACATGTAAAAAAAGAAAGTAAGAAAAGGCAACACTGTGTACTTGCATAGTTATTCCAAAATGTTTTTAGGAATATTTAGGAACTGAATTTTTCTTTAAATGCAATGGAGTCCAAGAGTTTCAATTATTTACCAAAGAGGCAGGGAACAAAGAGTAAGAAAAAAAGTGTGAAAGGGGAATTTACAAGTACTTATTTTGGGGCTGAGCCCTGGTGGCGTAGTGGTTGTGCGCGGGACTGCGGCCCACTGGATTGGAGGTTCAAATCCAGCAGCAAGACTGGGCTTCCTACTCCCACCACCAGAGGGCAGTGATGCCCCCCCAAAACAAACAAACAAACAAGTACTTATTTTTATTTTTGGACAATTTTAAACTTTGATCTCACATATGGAAATAGGAGCAAGGAGGCTGGCTGTAAAGTGTAATAAAACCTTTTGACTTCCCAGTGAAAACACAGTAAGTTTTTTTTGTACACAGGCGGCATTATTAACTAACACTAGATCTGGCAGAGAACATAAAACTATATAAGTATCAGAGAGTAAACCTTTAAAAAGATATTGAGATTATCTGAATTTGAAGTATGGACAGAAGACGAAAAAGACTAGTCAATAAAACAAAAATTAATTTTTCTTTTTACTCTAAGTCTATCCAACTTATCAAAACGTGATGAGAGGGCTGAGCCCCAGTGGCGTAGTGGTTGTGCGCGGGACTGCGGCCCACTGGGACATAGGTTCAATCCCAGCACTCAGGCTGGGCCTCCTACTCCCACCACCAGAGGGCAGTGATGCCCAAAAAACAAACAAACAAACAAAAAACTGTCATGAGAGAGAATGAGCCAAATTTGGAGATATAAACTCCTAAAAATGAACACAATTTCTTACGACCATTCTATAGTCCCTGGGTGCACTCTCATTCAACAGTTAAGCTTGCTTGATACAATGGAGTGTAACTCAACTGTACACAGAGGAGCCTGGTGGTGCAGCAGCACATGATACACTGGGCCAGTAACCGAAGGTCAGTAGTTAGACGCACCAGCCACCCCAAGGGAGAAAGATGAGGCTCTCTGCTCCTGAAAAGATTTACAGCCTTGGGCTGAGTCCTGGTGG
>PVJH01019254.1:0-43066 GCA_004026705.1 Nesogale talazaci | reverse complement strand
GAAGAGGCTTTGGAAATGACGTTGGCAACAAAGGCACACGTGTGCGTGACTCCGTGGCTCTCTGGATTGTTAGAAGAGCTGCAAGAGCCCGCAGTGAACTGTTTGTCTGTGAAGTCAGCCATTGGCCACCCATGCGCTTTCCTAAGCCACGGGCACACAGAGACGCGGCTGGCGGTCCCGCACAGACTGGCCCGCGTCCCTGAGGCCATGGACTCACAGATCCCATGTCTGATTTCCAGAGTGACCATGTACGACTACCAGGCCATGTGCAAGCACCCGGGGCACCACCCGAACGCGGCGCAGCCCCTGACCAGCGTGAGTGTCACCGGGCCTCCTGCCACAAGATGCCTCGGAATTCACCGCCCTGGCATCCGCACCGAGCCACCGCAGTCCTTAAGCTCATGGTCTGGTCTGGCCCAGGGCCTGACCAACCCCTCCCTGCACCCACGTGCCTCTCCCTGTTGAACTCCGCTTTGGGGGCCAGGGGGCCACTCTCGCAGCGTGTGACCCTTCTGCAGGGAGAACAAGGCGTTGGCCCTTTGTGGCCGTGCGTAACTGCACCCCTGGTCCAGGAGCCTTCCACGGGCCTCGTCACGGTGGGGGTCTGCCCAGGGAGTGGCTGGACACTGTGGAGCCCCCGTTGTCCCAACTGCAGGGGCCTGGCAAGGAGCGTGGGACCAGGAGAGGCTGCTCAGCCGTGCCACTCTCTCCATGTCTTGTGCAGCGGGTGTCCTGGGAAGGCACCAGGCCTGCATGCTAACGGCGTGTCCCCTCTCCCTTCCAGCCAATCCCTGCCTTCCTGACGGCTGCCAGATGGCTGCTGAATGAGCTCTTGCTGTGAGTCGGAGGGGTCTGAGGTGGGGGCACCGAGGCGGGTTGCAGAACTGCATACAGACAGGTCGGGTTTCTGCGGGTGCCGCCTGAGGTCCCAGACACCATACCCACGTATGGGGGTCCCTCCTCCCTCCAGTCTACCATTCAGGAGCCCCCAAGTCCAGCCCCCTGGAAGCTGTCTGGTGCCCTGGCCTGGTGTGTCCGGGGATTCCAAGGGTGGGGGGCAGGTTGGACTCTGAGGCCCAGTCCTACATCTCACAGGTTCCTGCTGGAGTGGAGTGCCGGGGGCAGCTGGCTCGGGGACAGTGGGGCCGCAGGTGAGTCTGCCCCCAGGACTGTGGGTTCGATGGTGCTGTGGTCTGTGGTCAGGGAGGGTGACAGGGGACCGTGGAGAGTTCCTGGTGCATATTGTCTGCTGCCGGGGCTGCTCTCATCCTCTTCTTCTCCTGCCTGACCCCTCCTCTCTGTGTGACATCATGTCATCCCGGGCCATCACGGATCCATGTGACGTCCTCCATCCTGTGTGACATCCCCACCTCGTGTGACATCACGCCCTGTCTGTGCCGTGTCCACCCGGGCTGGGCCCCATGTCCTGGGCAGCCAAAGCTGTGCTCCATCACGGTAAGCCACATCCACTGGGGGACCCTGGTCGACCACCGGTGGGTTGCAGGCAGAGTGGACAGTGGGAGCCGCTTGGGCTCAGGGAGGAACTGGAGCTCTCTCCATCCTGGGCACCAGGGGAAATCAACCCTGCCCAACATCCCGTCTACAGACCACACTCGAGATTCCATGAGGAGCGGGGGGATGTGAAGCCAGCTCATCTAGCAGAGCAGAAATGCCGGGGCCCACCTCCAGCCAGGTGTCCCCAGGTGTCTTCCGCAGTCTCCTGTTAGAGGGGCTGGTGCCCGGGAAGGTCTCCAGACAGTCCCTCCCCAGCCTGGTGTGAGGGCAGAGTGCCCGAAAGGCAGCCACATGGTTGCCTATCAAAGGGGACTCTGCCACCAGGGCCGGGAAAATGAGAACCGCTACCTCGTTGGAGAGAAACGAACCCCCCCCTCCCCGCCTGGGGCCTGCAGCTCTGAGACCACAGGCCCACCGCGCCTCGGCTGCTTTGCTTTGGCCCCTCCCGCGTGGCGGGGCCTCCTCCCTGGGCTCTGGAACACCCCGTGGCCTGGGAGCACCTACCGCTGCTCTGCTGCTGCCCGTCTCTTCTCCACACCCTCCCTCCCCCTCTTGGCTTGGCCCACAGGCTTTGGCTCAGAGCTGCCCACTGACCCTCCGCCCCTGTGGCTTGTTTTGGAAATCACACTCCACAGGCCCTGGCCTTCCCAGAACGGCTCGGGGGATGTCCACAGTCACAGGTGTCCGTGACGGGAACCAGGAACCATGTGCTATTTAGACATGTGGGCCACACGAGGTGGGGGGCCCAAACCACCCCATGCCTCCGTGTCTGTCAGCGGTTTTGTCTTGAAGATGACTCCTCGTTCTCTTGTCGGCGCTGAGGACCCCCTGGCAGCCTCTGGCGGCCCCAAAGTCTCGGGGCGGTCCCTCTACTGCGCCCCCCAAGTGGCTGTGATTCTGGAGATTGTTGGGCACCAGCATTCGAGCTGGGCTGGCCCCCCATGTTCCATCCCGGTCTGAATGGAGCACAGTGCCTCCCACCAGGAGCCAGCAGCAGGCCTGACCAGGGGCAGGGCACCAGGCTTTGTTAGGCTCAGAAAACGGTCGCTGCCCACGGTGAGGGGGAGGGCTGGTCGGATAGTGAGGGCTACGGTCTCCACGTACCCCACCTCTCTCCTCCCGGGGACAGTCCCTGGCAGCTGTCGACACTGGAAGGGCCCTTGAGGGGGTGCTCTGCCCACACTCTGCCCCTGCTTCCAGGGAGCATGCAGGCTGCCGTTGAGGGAGTCTGACACCCTCATGTACACACATGCAGCGTGATGCCGGTGGGAGGACACCCTGGGTACATACATGCACAGTGTGAGGTATCCAAGTGGACACCCTGGGCAGATCATGCACAGTGTGTGAGGTATGTGGCCAGAGGGCCTGGATACATACATGCACGGTATGATACATGTGGGCAGAGGGCCTGGGGACACACATGCACAGTGTGATATATGTGAGTGGACACCCTGGGGACACACATGCACAGTGTTGAAGTATGAGGGTGGGCACCCTGGGCAGATCATGCACAATGTGAGGTGTGTGGGCAGGGGCCGCTTATCTGCAGGCCTCGAGCTGTGGCCTTTCAGCCGCAGGCGCCCAGGGCTGTCCTCTGAGGTGCCTCCAGCCGACTCACACTGCCAGCACCTTGCTCATCATCTTGCCCTGGCCACTGTGCCAACCAGGGAAGGTGCACCAGAGGACAGAGGGACTTTGCCCAAGTCCCAGGGCCGAGACAGGACTACTGCCTGGCTCCCACCTCCTTTATACCCGGCTTCCCCCACACCCAGAACTGCCAAATAGTGAGGTCCATTTGCCAACGGACCCGGGGTAGCAGTGAGCTCCCTAGCCCAGAAGCAGGCAAGAATGGCCCGGCAGGGGGTGGCTTTTAAGGTGCACTCTGCCATGCCCTCGCTCATACCTGCTGGGGCTCTGTCTGCCCGCAGCGCACAAGCACAAGAAACTGGACCTGCTGCAGCCGTGCGATACGGAGTACCCGGTGTTTGTGCACCAGACGGCCGTCCAGGAGACCAACGGCTTCATCGAGTGTGGGGCCTGCCAGAAGTAAGGCTCTGGGTGGCTGGCTGGCTCACCAAGGGCCAGCTCTCCCCTCCCCTCCCTGGGCAAGCTGACTGCCGGGCTGCCGAACCACAGGGAGAGCAGGCCACACTACGAAGACTCTCGGGGATCTTCGCTTTCCTGAGTGAAGGAGACAGGCTGAGGAGAGGGTCTGCAGTCAGGCCCGCTGGGGCCGCGGGACATTTGGTGTGCTTGCAATAGGGGAACCAGGACAAGGTGGTTCCCAGGCCAGTGCTGTGTCAACAGAGCACACCCCGCCCCCGGCCTCAAACCGCCACGGGTCAGACGGGGAGAGGAGTAATTGCAGCCTTGCTGCGGCCCCCTCGTGTTTCCCTCACTTCTTAAACACTTGAGAGTCTAAAAGGGAAGCCCTGTGGTGCCCCGGGCTGCTAAGAGCAGGTCAGCAGTTCACAGGCACCAGTTGCTCCACGGGAAAAAGAGGAGGCTTTCTGCCCCATTAAGATGGCTTTAGGGCTTGAAAACCCTGGGCAGCCATTCTAATCATTCCCCCAGGGGCCCTGTGACTTAAAATCAACTCATTGGCAGCAGGTGTGATTGCTTGGTTGTTATTTAAGATTAAAAACCCATTGGGGTTTTTTTTTTTTGGGGGGGGGTGGTGTGCGTGAAATGGAACCGTGCCCCGCGGCATGTCCAGCAGAAGACTTCTTGAAAGCGGCTGGGCAGACCCTGCTTCTGAAGCGACTCTGGGCGCACTTCGGCCTCCAGCCTTGGCGCTGGCAGCCACGCACAGCACCCACTGCCGAGCTCTCAGCGTCGGGATGGATAGAAGCTGGGGGACTGCACTGTGGGCACCGCTAGAGGCCTGTCAGAGGTCACTTGGGCGACCAGCCCACCGTGGTGAGGTTCAAAAGCAAGAGTGCAAAGAGAAAATGGGCAAGGCCCCAGTCCTGTGGAAATCCAGTTCTGGCCTGCTTAAGGACGGGGGTTGAGGCTGCTCTCTGGACCTCCCTTCATGGTTAGGTCAGGCAGCAGCGTCTGCAGCTCACTCCTGGGCCTGGCTCCTAGTCTCCCGGGGAGCCCCATCAGGCAGCTCCAACGGGCTCTGCAGGCAGGGAGGACCTCACGGAGCAGCCTCCCCTGCTGGCGTGCCACCCCCAGGCTTCTACAGAACCCCCTGCCCCACCGTCTGCCCTGGGCACAGACTATGTTCCAGTAGCCAGATGGGCCACTTCGTAGCGACTTCCTGGGGTGTCCTCCAGTCCCTAGATTCCAAGGGACTTTGGAGTAGCACTTTGGACAGACCCCAGTTCCAATCCCTTAGGGGCGGGTGTGATGTTGGTGGATTTTAACCCCAGGGAGGTGGTTTACATGGGGCGCCTGCTCTCTGTGAACTGATCTCAGAGACTTATTAGCTCGCGGTAAGTGGCTGCCATTTCCCAGCTGTGTGACCTTGAACAAAGAGCCTAAGTGCCTCTAGCCTCAGTTTTCTTGTCTGCATGGGGAGGCGACTGAACCTGTATCGTGCAGTGAGAGTTAAACATTCATGCATGTACACACACATACCTATAGCTAGGCGTGTGCGGGGGCACAGTGGGCTGTGTCAGGCCAAAGATGAGGGTTTCTGCTCCCATACCCATAAAGATGCACAGTCTAGTTCTACTGTCTTCAAGGCTCCCAAAGAGTGGGAATGGACTTGGTGTCAGTAAGTAGGAAAGGCTCAGTATGTGGCAGCTCTCATTACTCTGCAGGACCCCAGGCCATATGCCTTTGCTCCAGCCCTCTGCTCTGGATTGACGGGCGGTGTGCAGGAGCGCTGTGCCACCTGGTGGCCAAGCCTGAGCACTGCATCTTCCCCACCACACTCGCCCCAAAGAATGTCCACCAGTCCCTCTGCGTGGGGTGTCTGTCTTCCGTTGTTCCTGTGTGCCTGCATCTATTTCCCCCCTCAGAAGTCCGGCTCTAGACTTCCTCTGGCTCTGAACTTCCTCACAGTCTCCGATCTGCTAGGAAAGTACAACTGCAAAGGCTTGTGGGTAAAATAAGCCCTTAGGAGTTGGGGCCCCAGGACGTCCCCTGCAGCTGCCCCTGACCCGACTGCCTAGTGGTGGTTCTGCTCCTTATTCTGACACTCTAGCTTTGCACTAGAAGGTCCAAGCATTCTTTCCCTAGAAGCCTTTCTCCTTAACTGCCAAGACTGCCACGAAGTTCCGTGTACCCCCCCCCCCCACCTGCCCATCCCCCTCCCCTTTCGCTGCAGGATGTTCATGATGCAACAGATCCCCAAGAGTAACCTCCTCCTCCTGGTGACAGACTCCACGTGTGACTGTAGCATCTTCCCCCCCATCCTGCAGGAGGCCACAGAAGTCAAATATATCCTTCCAGTCCCCAAGGAGATGGGGCGGTGGGGGGTGGGCTCAGATCCTGAGGGGCTGCAGCCCCCTCACCACCACCATCCTCACCGAGCATTGCTATTTATTCTGCCAGCCCCGCCCCTGGCCCCCGGGGGCCGCTGCTGCTTCTGAAGCTGCTGGTCCAGCAGCTAGTGGTCTCCCCCAGCCTCCAGGGTCTGCTCTAGGCAGGAGTGGTTGACCTTGACCGAGCGTTCTGCACATAATGCCTCTGTCAAATGTGACAGGATGCGCTCCCAGAAGCTGCGCCGACGACCGGATTCCTGCCACGCTTTCCACCCGGAGGTGAGGTGCGCGGCTCTTCGCGGTCAAAGCCCTGCCAGTGGGGAGGGCTGGGCGCGGCCTGTCTGTGCACTGGCAGAGGGGCGGAGCTCAGGTGCCCACACAGTGCTGGGGAGTAGTGTGTGTGCTTCCTTCACGGGCTCCCACGTTGCTCCAACACTGTCCACCGGCCAGCGTCCCAGGGGGCTTTTGGAGGGCCCTGTTCCCCAGGGTGTGGGCCCCCAGTGTTAGGACACAGCCGGTCCCAGATGTCCTCCTTGGTGCCTCCCTCAGCTTTAAGCACACAGGAGCGGTCACTGGAGGCGTGCCAGTGCTGGCCACCCTTCGCTGAGCGCCCACCAGCTAGGGGCTCAGTCAGGGATGCTCAGGGAGGGGGGCGCGGGGAGGGGGGTGGCTTCACTGTGGGCATTCTGAGAGGCTGACCCCACTGCACAGAAAGCCAGGCTCGAGGCCCGGCCTCAGGCTGAGGCCGCAGCTGCTGCTCTCTGCCTATGGGAAGTGGTAAGACTCCTCTGTTCTGGGCCTCCCCAGTCCCCCTGCTTGCGGTCAGTCCATTCGCAGAGGCCCTGCCCTGGCACCCGCACCCTCTGCTGGGATGGCTGTCCCGTCAGTAGGAAGGCTGCCCTCTCATCTGGGCTCTGGGTTCCACAGGAGAACGCCCAGGACTGTGGCGGCACCTCCCCCCACATGGCAGCCTCGTCCGGCCTGCTCCTGCTCCCTCTGTGTGCCTGGGTGCTACCGCCCCAGCTTCTGCCGTGACGCCCGTCCAGCCGGGCCTCTGCTCCAGCAAGACGACCCTTTCCGATTCGTTCTAGCGTCAGCAACATGTGTGGGATCCACCAGGCCTGGACTAACAGTCCCTGCGCCCTGAGACGGCCGAGCAGAACAAACAACCAAGTCCCCTGTCCCAGAAGTCACTCCCCAATGAGTGCCGGGGGCTCTCGGTCTCAAGGGCCGTCCTGCCACCCTGAAGAGAAGGCCCAGGGAGAGCTCAACCTGGACCCCGACTGGACAGTGTGCTAGACTCTCCAGGGCAGACCCAGTCAGAGGAGGGTCCAGCTCTTCCTGCAGAATCAAGTCATCTTCAGGAGAACCAAGGAACATGGAACAAGCAGGACCAGGCCCACATGAAGCGGATAACGGATCGTGCTCGCCACCCCACACCCAGCTTCCCGAGGGGGGTCCCGACACAGCACTGGTCACTAGGGGCAAAGCGAGGCAGAGAAGCGTGGACAGGGAAGACGCAGGACAGGCACAGGCGCTGCCGCGAAAGTCTTTTAGAAAACATTGGCAGGGATACCCTTAACACAATTGCTGTTACAGAACGTCTAAAAATTTCTACCTTTTGTATTGATCTCATAAAAATCCAGTCTTGAAGACCCAAAGCCTATCCTTAGATAACTGGGCACCCCAACCCCCCCACCCAGGAGGGTCACAGTATAGCACCAATGAAACATACAACTTTCCACTAGTACTTTAATGCTTCCTCCCCGACCTCCATCCCCACTATCATGACCCCAATTCTACCTGACAATCCAGCTAGACCAGAGCATGTACACTCGTACAGACAAGAGCTCACAACACGGGAAGTCCAGGACAGAGAAATGAGAGTTGTGATACCAGGAGGGGAAGGGGAAGGTGGGGGGAGAGAGGGGGAACCAATCACATTTACATATAACCCTTCCTAGGGGGACAGACAACAGAAAAGTGGGTAAAGGGAGACATCAGTCAGTGTAAGATACAAAAAAGTAATTTATAAATTATCAAGAGCTCATGAGGGAGGGAGGGGGGGGAAGGGGAGCAGAAATGAGGAGCTGATACCAAGGGCCCAAGTAGAAAGAAAATGTTTTGAAAATGATGAAAATGTGCTTGACCCAAAGGATGGATGTATGGATTATGGTGAGTTGTACAAGCCCCCCATAAAGTGACCTTTTTATAGCCCATCTTAAGGTCAGCAGGGCTGCACTGTACAAGCGCTATCCCAGAAACGCCGCTCTGCGGGCAGGGGAGGTGGAGCAGCCCCAGGGAGAAGGGCAGCCCTTCACAGTGGCATGGGGCGGGCTCTCCCCAGGTCCCCCAAACAACCCAGGCCCCATCCTGGGATTTCTGGGTCTGCTCATCTACCAGGGGCCACTTGACTCAGTCCCTTGAGTGAACTGCGGTCTCAGGACAGTCCCCTTTACTGATGACCTCAAGGGCAGAGTGAGGTTCCTGGAGGAGCTTCCTTCTTCCCCCGCACTGGTGGCCTGGGGCCGAGAGCTTCTGGAGGACTCCACAGGAGATCCACAGTTGGGCAGAACCAGAGACACTCTTCATCTTTCAGCTGAAGGACAGTCGAAGCCCCCTGATGCTGTGTGGAAGCTCGGGAGTCTCTGGTCCCTTCCCCTCAGCCCTTCACGCCTGTGACTCTAAGTTGGTCGTTTCCCACCAGCACACAGGACCGCTGCCCTCGAGCCGTAGATAGAGTCAGTGTCTTCATAACGTACCTGTCCACAGTGGGCGATACATGACCTTCAGTCTGAGTCGCACAGCAGTCTTGGGGGGTAGATTACAGCTGAAGAAAGCGAGCAGGCGGAATGTCCTTAAGAGCGCCGCTGACCCCACCGGTCGCAGAATCATGCTCACAGTGAAACTGCCATTCCCCGGGAAAATAATGCACTCGGATTCAAAGGGTCCTCCCGGCAGCGCTGGGCAGCAGCTACTAGTATGAGCCCCGTCGTATGGACACTGCCTGGCTTTCTCACGCCTGGGAAGCGGTTGCAAATACCACAGCTTGGGGCCACTGCACCATCGTCCTCCGGGTGACAGGTCCTCAGGTCTTCTGTAGACGTGCCCAGTGTGAAGAGAGACCGAAGCATGTGAGTTATGGCGTTGAAGTCTATTGACCAGAGCACAGAAAAATCCATTCTCAAAGCTATCCACACAGCCGGCTTAGGAGCAAGGTTTCCGTACATACTTTGGACCTGTTCTCCGGAGGAGCCAGTCAGTGAAGAGGAGGAGGAGAAGAGTGCACCGCTCTCAGGAGATGGACTGACCCAGGGCCTGGAGCCATGGGTTCAGACATCGCAGTGACCGCGAGGATGGCGCAGGACTGGCCAGCGTGGCATTCTCTGTACTGAGGGATGTTGAGAATGGGATCTGACTCGAGAGCCATCAGCAATAATAAGAACGTGGCAGATAAGGGCACCGCATCAGAGGTGAAGACCCGCGCTAGGCTGTCAGAACAACACTGAGGTTCAATGATGACAGTCATGTAATACACCTAAAACTGCCTGACTTATCAAAAACACTAAGTAGAAATGTACTATCCTTCTGTAACTGTGTTTCACACGTTTGAATTCTAGAAATTATAGGCAACCATCCTAGGTGCCCACTCTAAGGTGACCAGATATCCTGCTTTTTAACATTTGTCCCACGTCCGGCAGCATTTTAAAATTAAAATAATTACAATACTATTTTTGCTTTTTTGTTTTGTTTTGGGGGGGTCTCACTGCCCTCTGGTGGTGGGAGTAGGAGGTCCAGCCTTGCTGCTGGATTTGAACCTCCTACCCAGTGGGCCGCAGTCCCGCGCACAACCACTACGCCACCGGGGCTCAGCCCACTATTTTTGCTTTCTATGAAAATTTTTGTTGCTCCATATAGATCAAATTTTTACTCAAAATTTTACCCCACCCTACCCCCACCCCGGTCAATGGTGTCCCATTTAAAATCTGGTCACTTTACACTTGACCCACGTGCCAGAAGCCCCTCCACCAGCTCCCCCGGCTGCCCTCTCAGCTCTGCGCCCCGCCCCAGCCCTACTCTGGTCACACCCCTTTCTTCAACAATCCATGTGTGGCCTCCAATAGCATTTCATTTCAACAACTGACAACAGAAGAAAGACGAGGCTTACCATGAAGGGTTAACCGCCGGAAACCCACTGAGGCAGTGCTATCCTGCCCCACAGGCTCCAGTGTTCGCAGGCAAATGTATCAACCGTATGTGAGTCATAATCACTCCAAGGCCAAGCTTGGGAAGTGCAGGTGCAGCTCTTGGCCATGTTTCGTCAAGTTCCCCAGAGCCCCACGCTTCCACACTGCCAAGAGTCGTCTCCAACCTCCAGAGGCTCTGAGAACCCTGGAAAGATTGGGTGGGGGAGGGGGGCAGAGACCCTGCTGACTCTCCTGGAACACCCCAGCATTCTCAGAAGTCCTGCCTCTGGAAGCTGGCAGTCGTCTTGTAAGAGCACTGGAGGGCACCAGGTGGCAGCCTCGCGCAAACTAAAGGGCCTGGATCATATGAGTTTGGATTTGAGAAGGAATTTGAGTGGCTTCATTAAATCAAGAGGCAGGATTTGCAAGTCTAATAAACTCTGTGCACCTTTCGAATGACCAAGAACTCGACATTGCTGCCGGATCCCCCTTCCTCTGCACCAGGCTGGGTTATCTTAGGAATTCTGCATAAATGGAAGCACGTTCTGGTGAAGTGCTTCATCAACCACGCCAAAGCCTTGCTCAGTTTGAGGCGTGGGTGGCAGCGGAGGGGCCTATCTTAAGGACCAAGATGCACACAGAGGTGGGGCACAGAGCACGAGACACAGGACTCGGCAGAATAGCCAGCGGGTCATCATGTTTGGGTACTGCTGCTGCATTACCAGCCACTGCAGCTCAGCGCCGGGTGCACAGGGCATGTTTCCATTCTTCTAAAAAAGACAGGTGAGGATAGAGGAAGAGGCAAATGCCTTCTTCCCGGTGTTACATGGCAAACCGCAGGACTGGAACTCAAACCCACCAATTTTGAAAAGGCAGGGATGGGCTCGATGGGCATAGGCTTTTGAGTTTTCCCCTTGACCTGATGCCTGCCATCCCAACTTATTCCTGAGCTGCCGTTTGCACACTCAGAGGGAAAAAGTCCATTACTTCTGGGTGTTTTAAAGAACACTGTCCAGAGGCCTCCCTACACCACACAGTCCCCTGGTATTATCAATTCCAAATTCTAACTATCTATTCCCTCTATAGTAGCCCCAGGACATCCCCCGAGAAACAAAATGCATATATACAGCTTTCAGCAGGGGTGGGGGTATGTTACATACATGTGGGTTATTTGTAGACCTATGCTTTATTTCTTTATGGACAGGCACATGGGGGAGTCCTAAAGCTTTAAAGTTGAAAATGCAGACCTGGACATATTGTTGAAATACAGGAACTTACCCTGCAATTAAAAAAAAAATTTTTACCTAAGGCAAGGGGTTGGGGTTTCCTGTCCTCTCATAGAGAGGATCAAGATAACCAAGGAATCCAGAAAGCTTACAGCCAATATGACATGAGATTAACTGTGCCTCAGGGTCGGGATTCAAGGAAAGGAAGGGCAAGCTCATCTGGGACAGTGAGTGAAAAGGAAACTGACTTGGCTCCTAGTCCTTACAATGATGTATCAAGTCCTATCACACAGCCCTGGGGATAAAGTGTTCATTAGGCATTGTTCTTAGGCATCACTGCCTCTGGTGGTCATGGGCGATACCCAGTGCTGCTCCTGAGAGGCACCGCTGGATTTGAACCACCAAGCTCGCAGTCCCGCACTCAACCACTTACACCACCGGGGCTCAGCCCACATTAGGTATTGTTTTTATAAGCTTTAGAACTGAGTTGAATTCTCTTTCCACACAAAACGAGGTGGCAGTTGCAGTAAAAGTGCAAGGGGAAAGGGAAGGGTGATCATGGAGAGGAGTGCGTTGAGCACAAACACTCGGAGACTGGGAGGTGTCTGGAGACTGCATAAGGTTCAGTACCTCCAAAGCACTACACTCTAAGGAAACGGAGGGTGAGCTGTGGCAGGTAAAAACACCCCAAGAGTCCATATTCCATTTGGTTCTTTTTATTAGAAGAAAGTTGAGAAGACAGCAAGTAGGGAAATCCCACGGTGAATGGGGCCATCTCACAGATAACCCTTCTGAAACCCAAATCTATGATTTCCCCCCCCCCCCAAAAAAAATGTGCTTTGTGGCTTCAGCAATTTATAAAGGGGATGGGAGAATACTGAAAAAGGCCACTGTTTAATGGTGAAAAGGATGAAGCTGTAAAAGTCCAAACCAGCCGACGGCCAAAAGAAAAAAAATTGTAACTATGCACAGAGCAAGCAAGCCTCTGAGTGCTGAGAGTAAGGCATTCAGGCGGCAACCTGGTGAGTTCTCAGCTAGCACTGTCAGGCCGAGTGCACGGCGAGGCGGGTGGTAGTGAGCTGCACACACACACACACACACACACACACACACACACACACACACACACCCCACGCCCTAACAGAGGGAGGTGTTTACTGGGTTATGCATTGGTGGTGTTAATTTCATTTCTCCGAAGGGTTTGTGCTGTGCTGAACCAGATTCAACTCCTCCTGTGGGGGGTGGGGGACCTGGGACCGGAGCCTGTAACCTCTGCTGGCGTCCTACAGGGGTGCATTACCTACTGGGCCCCAAAGTGCAGGCCTGGAGGTCAGGTCTACCTCTGATAAGTACTGTCGCTCCTGTAAAACTAAGTGAGCCTCCTTCCTGGTGGCCTGTGGACTGCTTCCTCAGATATATTAATACTGTTCTTCATCTTGTCAGCCAGTGCACAGTTCACCCAGAGCCTTGTGTTCACTCCACCTAGCACCCAGGGCAGTGACCTTATCGGGACCAAAGTACTCTGACATTCTACTGTGAATTGTTTCTTTCTGGTTCCCAGCTCTTGCTGAAGACTGGAAAAGGGGGGGAGAAAAATAAACTGAGAAAATCTCATCTGTAAGACAGGCAAGCCCCTACGCATGGTCTCTAACCATCAGTGGCCAGCTCACACCCACCAGCTCCAGGACATGGCTTACTCACCCGGAGCTGTGCACGGGAGCAACTGGGGACTCAGTGCTATTTTAGGTGCCTGCCCTCCCGTGAGCCCAGATCAGAACTCTCCCTGCCACTTTCCTTGACCCCATTAACAGGACATCCGCTGGGAGGTGAGTCATCCTGCTTCCTGGCAGGTCTTCAAAGACATGGCCTTAAGGATTCTATCAGAATACTGGGCCACACCGCCATGCCCGCAGCTCCACGGTGGGTGCTGGACTCTGCTCTCCAACAATCCTGCTGCATCTCTTGTTCAAGGAGACCTGGAGAAGGTTGACCAGAAGCAAACCCCATCTGTTCTACATGCCAAAGTGAGGACTCTCCTTGTGCAAATCCGCTCCAGAGGCTTCTGGCTCGCCCCATGACAAGAAATATGATACCAAGGAGAGGTCAAATTATATTGCAGGAGGAAGGGGAGTTTGGGCAGTGATTTTACTGAGAGTGTTCTAGGACTCCATAGTAAGGGTGTGGAAAACCGGTACGCCTCTCCACCGATCAGAATGACCACAACTTTCAACAGGATGCCAGCAAGTAACCAGATCGGCCTGTCCCTGTCCTTCAGATGCCAGCCCAACGGATTGACCTTCCCGCGCGGGTGGCTCTCCTCTCTAGAAGGGGTCTAGAAAATAAATCATCTCTCAAACAATACTTAACTAAAGCCTAATCATTTCGCTCCTGTTAGCCCTTCACATGCTATCTCCCTGGGAAACACATACGTTACTCTCTTCTCCCTCATAAACTTCCAAAGGTCTCAGCTCTCAGGCATGAGAGTAGTCATGAGATCCCTGGGCTGGGGCTACACCCTCTGCCCACTAGGGCCCAAGCTATGTCAGCCTTTGGAAGGCACCTTGGTGAACCAAGGCAATATACATTCTGGGGCTATCACCTGACCCTCCTTCCGTTACTTTGTGCAAAATTTAAACAGTGTGTGGTACTTGCATGTTTCAACCTATACAAAAACGCTCCCTCCCTCCCCGTCCCTATGTTTTAAACATTTATATAAATTTTTATTTAAACAGTAAGTTAGAAATCTTATTTACATTAATTTCTTTGTTCTCCCGAAAGAGCATCTAAAATCACACTCCCACCCCTCAACAGGATATAAATGTTCACCTAAATTGGTTGTATTACTGTGTTAGGGAGAGAAAGGGAAAAGAGAGAACCATCGGAGAACCTGTTTCCCCATGTCCACCAATAAATACGATCCACGTGGGGCGCCAGTCTGCCCAAGGTCTTGCAGAGCCCTCCACCTGTAGACCCCAGGGCAAAGTGGGCGTTTCGAGGCCATTCCTCCTGTTCTCCATACTGATGCAGTCCATCCTTTGAGGTATGATTTATTTTTCCCCTCTTTTCAGTCACATACCACGTGGAGCCCCTGGGGCATCACAAAGCCCACGAGGCTGTCCAGGTGTGGGGACTCCTCTGGTACTGGCATCACGGACCAGAAGGGAGGCCTGCAGGTGCTGCGGGCCCTGAGGCAGGGTCAGTCCCTGGCCACTGTCGGTGTCACAGAGCATCCTCTTCACTACAGCCCCCGCCGATCATGTACCGGAACTCCTGGAGGTTGGAGACGCCGTGGAAATGAACGAACGCTCCGGCAACCACAAAGATGTGAAACAGCTGATGAGAATGAAACTGGAGACAGAGGGGGAGGGGGGACACCCATATATTATTAAAGGTCTGCTAAAGAGTCTTAGGATCACTCACTCCTGGTTTATGCTGAGCAGAAGGCGGGGAATGGCTGTGACAGAGCTCAAATTCAGGTGTCCCAAGTCCCTGGAACATCCATTAGGCAGTATCACATTCTGCTGAACTACAAGTCAGCTGTCCCTCAGCAAATCAAAGGTGCTGCCACGTTCAACGTGAAAATCCGTCTGCTTCTCACTGGAGTATTGTGAGGGCTCAAGGGCATATCGTGCACACACTGGTCCTCTCACTGACAGACCAAAAAGAACCCAGGAATTCCTTAGTTCCTAGCAGTGGACTACAGTTGGACACAGGCATTGGGGGTGGGGCGTGGGGTGGGGGGCTCCTCCATATTCTTTGCTGGTAGACATTCTGTCCATTACGTGGACGAAACTACCACAAGGTCATTTAACTAATTTTAAACTCAAAATATTCCTCGAGTTCATCATTATCTCTGTTTCACATGTGGCTAACTAGACATGAAAGGAATTAAATGGTTAGCTTAGTCTATAATAATCAGCAATAGGGTAACAAACAAAATACCAATAGTGAGATTTCGTATTAAAACTCGCTCAACTCTCTACTGCTGAAAATCTAGTAGGCCCTCTTCAGGCATACAATTTTTCTTCTATCGTTTCTAATATGTTATCTCCGCTCCTCCTCCTCTCTTAGCATTAACCACAATCCATTTGTCTAACTGGGAGTCCTGTGCTGTAGTGGTTATGCACTGGGCTGCTTAACCACACAGTCAGAAGTTTGAAGCCATCCGCTGCTCCATGGGATAAATAAAGCTTTCTACTCCTGTAAAGAGTTCACAGTCTCAGAAACTTATAAGTCAGAATTGACTCAATGGCAGGGAGTTTGAGTTCTGAGATTTTTTTTCCCCTCTTCCATCCAAACAGTCATTCATATTAAATTTCCCAATACAATTCACTGAAATTCTGTAACAAAAAAGACTTTCATAAACATCTGGTCCATTCACACGTGTTTCAAAATGAGGAAACTGGGACAAAGAATGGCTAACTACTTGCCACTGTGGAGCACAGATTCGGATATTAAAATGGCCTGCTTCAAACTCCAGTTCAACCATTTAACAGCTGTGAGCCCTTGTGTTACCTAACCTCCCTAAAGTTCTGTTCGCTAATCTGCAAAACATAATTACCAAACCTTACAAGATCTATGTACTAAATGAGGTAGCTGTGTAAAGCACCCAATAGTATGCCTGGCACCAAGTAAGTGCTCAGTGGATAGCGGTTACTATTGTACCTACTGTCTAGAGAAGAACAGTTAGTTGATTAGGGGCAGGTTTATAAGTGCTAAAGAAAGGGCTTCGAATATTTGAATTAAAAGGTAATGGAATTTTCCCATGAATTTTGGGAAGTCCCACATTACCAACCACTCTTGAATCTGGACTCTCTTCACTGGTGTTACTTCTCTATCAACAACCGAGCAACAGATCTGTAAGCACCCTTAATCAGCCCTGCTCCCACTTACCCAGATGTCACACTTGCCAGGAAAAAACCGTTCAGGGATGCGGGCAGCATACAAGGCGGCGCCTGTGATGTACAGGCTGGCCATCAGCATCAACCAGCCGATCTGGCCTATGGTGGCGGCCTTCAGGAAGCCCTCCGAGATGACATAGTGCAAAGTAGGAATGATTCCACTCAGGCCCAGGCCCAGAAACACTCCTAGAAAGCACAAGACCCAAAACATTAATAAAAGTGGAAATAAGGAATAAGACACCTATACAACAACGCAGAAGCAGTAACTATGAAAACTGACTTATTCACCGTAGGGTGCAACATCAGCTTCCTGTCTAAAAGGAAAAAAGGGTTCTTCAAACTCTGGGGCATCCCCACAGGCAGCAGGCCTAAGTCCTAACAACTCTATTTACAAAAACAAGAGGTATCCGGCTGAGAGAGACATGGCTTAACACCTCCACAGTCCTCACACCATTGATAATGAGGCTGTCAGGATTTTAGGAAAAGACAGCTCCAGGAGTCTATTTAGAGCTCTCTTAATGCTGCCTCTGTACAGACATAGACGATTTCTAATAAAGAGCAATTTTACATATTTACATCTTCTCTTTGAATCAGCATCCTTTGGGAGGGTGGGGAGGAGTATGTGAGGACAGCGGGATGAGTGGAGAAATGATCACAGAGAGAACATGGGGAGGTAGGTACAAAACCAACTAACTCAGTCCCAATCAACACCCTGTTTCTTCTTAGGATAAAACATCCAACTGTCAAAAGTAGAGAGTTAAGCTTTTATCTTATGAAAGCATTTGTAAATGATGAATCTATGAACTTATGTATACACACGTTCAGAGTTGTAATAGAAAATGTGATTTTTAAAACAACTGTGGGGTCTGGATGTCCTTAAAGGAACAGAGAACTTGCAGCAGTCGATGACTGGCTACATTTTGACACCTGAAACAAGTTGTCATCTAGTAAGCTTTCTCAACAGACAAGGAACCTATTATGACTGCTTTGCAAATTAACCAAATGTATGCAGCAATATTTGTAGGCACACTTGCAGACACATACTCATAAATAAAAATAAGTGTCAAAAAGAGAAGAGGAAAAGTAAAAATGTTGATAACACAAAAAGAATCATGCAGGCAAAATTAAAAAAACAAAAAAATATTGGGTATGACCATGAGATAGAACTGCCGCAAACAAAAGAAACTAGCAACAATTCCTCTCTCGAGAAAAACTACCAAAATCTGCTCTCACTTCTCCCCGCCCCCCCCCCAAAAAGATATTGTTTTCATAACTGTGTACTTAAATTTGTTTTAACAACTCCAAAGTACTTTCCATTGCACTTAATACGTGCCAAATTTGCAATTCCATTCTTGAAAACATTTTTCAAACTCATCTGTTTGGATGGCTGACAGCATCTCCCTCATTGTTTTCTTCACCTCTTCTACTTCATCAAATCGCTGTCCTTTCATGTCCCTCCTCATTGCAGAAACAAAAGGAAATCACACAGAGCAAGGTCAGGTGAGTCAAGTGCCAGGTGCCTCTTACTAGAGAGGCACGCTGCTTTTGCCAAAAACTTGTGCACTGTGTGGCAGAGCAGAAGTGTAGAGTGGGGACCCAAAGCCCATCTGTAAGCAACTGGACATCCACTTAAAGAGGGGTCATGGGGAGATGAGCCAGTCAGGGTGCAGTGTAGCAACGATGAAACATGTAATTTTCCTCTAGTTCTTTAATGCTGCCTCCTCCCGCCCCCGGCACCCCCCCCCCACTATCATGATCCCAATTCTACCTTACAAATCCAACTAGATCAGAGGATGTACACTGGTAGAGATAGAAACTGTAAACACAGGGAATCCAGGACAGATGAACCTCTCAGCATCAGTGCTGAGATACTGGGAGGGTGGAAAGAAGGTGGAGTAGAAAGGGGGAAGCGATTACAAGGATCTACATATAACCCCCTCCCTGGGGGATGGACAACAGAAAAGTGGGTGAAGGGAGACATCAGAAAGTTTAAGACATAACAAAGCAATAATAAAGTTTAAACTATCAAGGGTTCATGAGAGGAGGGGGCAAGAAGGGAGGGAAAAATGAGCTGATACCAAGGGCTCAAGTAGAAAGAAAATGTTTTGAGGATGATGGCAACAAATGTACTTGACACAATGGATTTATGTATAGATTGTATTAAGAGTTGTATGAGTGCAGTAAGAGTTGTACGAGCCCTAAACAAAAGGATTTTTTTTAATTAAAAACAAACAAACTAGGGCTGAGCCCCAGTGGCGTAGGGGTTGTGCGTGGGACTGCGGCCCACTGAGTTGGAGGTTCACATCCAGCAGCAAGGCTGGGCCTCCTACTCCCACCACCAGAGGGCAGTGATGCCCCCCCACAAAAACAAAACAAACAAACAAACAAACAAAAAAACCCCAAAAACTGGTGCACTGAGATGGTTGTGTGAGCAGGTACGTTGTCGTGGTGGCAAAACCAGGCCCCTAACTGCCACAAATTAGGGGTTTTTTTTTGTTGCACACTGTTATGCAATCTTTTCAGAACCTCTAAATAGAAAGCTTGATTAACAGTTTGACCTGGTGGGAAAAATTCCAAATGCACTAATAGAAGTCAACATTTTCATCCATTCAGGATGTTAATGGACATCCAGAAGGAAGTTGGTCATTAATCAACATTTCACCTTCTTTAAAACAAGAAAACCACTTGTAGCTTGACACAATGTAAGTATGGATTGTGATAAGAGTTGTACGAGTCTCCAATAAAATGATTTTTTTAAACAAAAGCAGTATCTGCAAAGCACAATAAAGTGAAATATAATAAAATGGGAAAAAAACATTCATACACTTGGGTTTCTTTCCATAGCACTGTTATTGTAAGTTATGTTCAACATCACAACAGTTTCTGTAGCATTTTTCCCCCAAGCAGGAAACAAAATTTCACAACTGCATGCTGTCTTTTAAATTGGCCATCACAAAGAATGCAGTTTGAGCCAAACTGCTTATACTTAAAAATGCACTGTGACCAGAGTGAACCTTCCCAGGTGATGCCCCTGGGTGCACTAACTCAGAGTGAGTTACTCGATGCTCACCAAGTAGGAAAAATGAAAAATGTACACTACAAATGCTCCATTCTACCCGGTGCAATTCTGGGTGTTTGGGGTACCCTCTCATATGTTAAGCAAAGACTGCTACTGATCTTGCCAATCATTCTTTCAGGAAAGGACTCAGGGACTTGGTTCTCCTGGTATATAAACAACAGTGCTCAGCTCTTATGGTCCAAGTTCTTATCTCATGTGCTCACACAGGCTTAGCACCAGTTAAGGAAAGCCAAGCCCGAGTGCTTCATGTGGCCATACAAGCATTCAGAAAAATGAATAAACACAGTTAGTTCCTCTTCTCTCTTCTAAATAATTGCAGAAGGTCCACAGTTTGGACTGAAAGAAAACTGCCACTTTGAATACTGTTTATTCACTATCAGGAGGAGCTGAACTTGACAATGAAGACAAAAAGTTGGAGACAGAGTCTTAAAACAATAAGACTTAACTCCTCACTCCTACAAGAAGGTTCCACTGAGAGGTGTCTGGCTTCCCATATCATCTTCAGTTAAACAGGCATCATCTTAAATATAAAAAACCTCCTTTAAGGGTGCAGTGTAGCAACAATGAAATGTGCAACTGTTCTCTAGTTCTTAAATGCTTCCTCCTCCCCACCTCCCACTATCATGATCCCAATTCTACCTTATAAATCCGGCTAGACCAGAGGATGTACACTGGTATAGATAGGAACCAGAAACTTGGAGAATCCCGGACAGATGATCCTTTCAGGACCAGTGGTCAGTGTGGAGATACCGGTAGGGTAGAAGGAAGGTGGAGGAGAAAGGAGGAACCAATGATAAGAATCTACATATAACCTCCTCCCTGGGGTACGGACAACACGGAAGTGGGTAAAGAAAGATATTGAACATTGTAAGGTATGACAAAATAATAACAATTTATAAATTATCAAGGGTTTCCGAGGGAGGGGGAGCAGGGTGGGAGGGGAAATATGAGGCGCTAATACCAAGGGCTTAAGTAGAAAGAAAATGTTTTGAGGATGATGGCAACAAATGTACAAATGTGCTTTGAATACAATGGAAGGATGTATGGATTGTGATAAGAGTTGTATGAGCCCACAATAAAATGATTAAAAAAAAAATTCTTTGGGCTGGGCTCCAGTGGCGTAAGTGGCTGAGTGTAGGATTGTGCCTCCGGGTTTGGTGGTTCAAATCCAGCGGCGGCTCTGAGGAGCAGTGCTGGGTAGCTCCAACAACCACCAGAGGGCAGTGATGCCCCCCCCCCAAAAAAAAAAACCTTCTTTTAATGCAGGGATAAAAGGTGTGGTACGCCTACTGTAATAGAATACAGTTGGCATATAATGAAGTCCTAATTACACATAAAGATGACACATTTAAAAGTAAACTATAGCACAGAAACAAAAAACACACCAATCACTACTAAAATATATTCTTTCTAAAAAATTAATAAATGACTTTATTGGAGGTTCTTACAGCTCTTATAACAATCTATATATTAACTGTATCAAACACACTTGAATATATGTTGCCATCATCATTTTCTTCCTGCTGAACTAAAATATATAAGCTGAGAGGAACAGTAATTGTTTATTTTACAAAGATTATAGAGCCACCACCTTCTGGACAGTATAAAGCCATAAATGATACTGACCAAAATATATCAGAATTGTTTAACACAGCTAACCATCACCCCTCAATCCTAATCCTTTAGGACTCACTACGAACATTAAATGGCCCTCAGGGAAAGGTACTATGATTAATTCATCTTAGCATCACAAGCAGACAGCAGCATCATGCTTGAGAAATACATGAAAGGTGAAAAACAAATGCCCAGTGTAAAACCTCCGCATGATCTTACCTGCTCTTACTCCCCGGTACTCAGGAGTAGCAAACATGTCCCACTGGGAGACGATGATGGCTGCGATACCCAGCACACAGATGACAATCAAATAGATGAAGCAAGGTTGTGGATTACAGTAGAAGGAATAATAAAGCCAAGGAACGAAACTTCCCATAATCAGAAGAGCAATACCAGAGTAGTCTAGTCTGGAATTAAAAGGGGGGAGGGGGAAGAAAATTCACTTAATCATAAAAATTACTCCCCACAGCAAGCTTCAATTAACCCCCCATGGTGTGAGCTACTGATAACAGCTAAGAGGCAAACTGGGTTGCTTAATTTAGAAAAACAAAACAAAAGAATCTTCCCATTAAATGGTATCAAGAATTCTGCTGGATGGTTTTCCTAAGCCAATGACTCTAAATCATGGATCAACACAGACTTAATAGACACTTACTTGGAGAAGAGCCGGGAGACCCCTTCTGAGTGGCAGTAGACTGTGTGGAAGAGCCATGAGAAAGAAAGGCAGAGAATAGCCCCCAAGAAGAATAAGCCAAAGACCACCTTCTCTTGTAGAGGGGCCACAAAAGAGATGTTTGGGCGGAACATATAAAAGATCCCCAGGCACAGGAAGAATACACAACCTAGGAAAGAAGTACAAGGAACAAATAAGGATCATCATTTTGAAAAGACAGCAGTAGGCTTTCAGTCTTTTACAAAACCAAACACATAATTCTCTAGGTCAATTCTGACTCACAGATACCTTCAACTGCAGTTGATAATCTGAACTGAAAGTCACAAGAGAATCAGTGTTTCCAATTACTGAAGCTGATCCAAACTTTTGTTTTATCTCAAGCCTGGTTGAGCTTCACAAACTGAGTTTACGGAACACAATAAACTATGGATGAAAAGCACCAGACCAGAAGAAACCAAGAGTGCCACTTCTTCTTATTCCTCTAGGCCCATTATGAAATTTAATTTCTAAAGTTTGGGGCACACATGCTATAAGCCCAGCCTTCAGAGGTCTTTTTTGCTTTTGCGATGTGTCTCAATACCCTTGAACTTTGCCAAGAAGCGCTGCTTTCCTCCACCAAGAGCATTATGCTTCTCTGATTCTTCGCCAGCTGGTCCAACAGATTGAAGAAATTTATTAAAAAGAGAAAAATGCGGGGCTGAGCCCCGGTGGCGTAGTGGTTGTGCGCGGGACTGCGGCCCACTGGGACGGAGGTTCAATTCCAGCAGTGGGGCTGGGCCTCCTACTCCCACCACACTAGAGCAGTGATGCGCCCCCCGCCCCCCCAAAAAATAAAAAAATAAAAAGAGAAAAATGAAGCTGAGCCCCAGTGGCTCAGTGGTTGTGTGCGGGACTGCGGCCCACATGGCTGATGGTTCACATCCAGCAGCAGCTCTCCAGGAGCAAGGCTGGGCTTCTGACTCCCACCAGGACAGTGATGCCACACACACACACACACACACAAATGCCACACACACAAATGCCTATTCAGCTATTCCATATCCAGGTCTTAAATTGTTCTTGTCAATAGTAAGATGCCAGGTTCTTACTGCTTAGGAAAAGGTTACATAAATCAAAAAGTTAACACTTGCTGAGTGATTTTTGTTTTATGCATTTTTTTTTAAATTAAGCATCACTGCCCAAGGTGGTGGGAGTAGGAGGCCCAGCCTTTGCTCCGTGGAGCTGGAATCAAACCTCCGTCCCAGTGGGCCGCAGTCCCGCACACAACCACTACGCCACCGGGGCTCAGGCCTATTTTATGCATTTAATATAAAAACAATTACCTAGGAGTTTGCCGTTAGCAACAAAGTTGCTTTGATTTTCTATTTCTATTTTGGGGGGCACTCTAGGTGTGATATGTGAAATAACTAGTGCCCAGTCAAATGGGGCCCCTCACGGTCATCGATTCGATTCTGACTCACTGTAACCCTATAGGACAGGATGGAATTGCCCTTTCCAGTTTCTGAGACTATAACTCTTTTTTGTTTTTTGGGGGGCATCACTGCTCTCCGGTGGTGGGAGTAGGAGGCCCAGCCCCACTGCTGGAACTGAACCTCCGTCCCAGTGGGCCGCAGTCCCGCACACAACCACTACGCCACCGGGGCTCAGCCCGAGACTATAACTCTTAATGGGAATAGAAAACCTTGTCTTTCTCTCACGGAGTGGCTGGTGGTTTCAAACAGCTGACCTCGAAAGTCAGCAGGACAAAAGTTATACACCACCACCAGGGTACCTCCCAAAGGGATCAGATCAGAAATTATTTAGTATAGTCACAGGGTCGTGCAGCCACTGCCACTAATCTTACTGCAAAACATTCTCATCATCCCATAAAGAAACCCTGTACCCATTAGAAGGCCTATCCCTCTGCCCACCCAGGCTCCCCATCCCCAATCCCTGAAACTACTAAGCCACTCTCTGTTGCTTTGACTTGGCCTCTTCTAGACATTTCATGCCCACAGAATCAAATCACATAATGTGTGGTCTTTTGAGTATGGCTTCTTTCATTTTTCTCAGATTCACCCTTGCGATATAGCACGTTTCAGTACTCCATTTCTTTTTATGCCTAAATAATACTCCATTGTGGGACTAGTTTATTCAATGCTTACTTACGGACACGTGGGTTGTCTCCACTCTTTAGCTATGATATGCTAATATGAGCATTGGTATTCATGAAATTGCTAGTCACATGCTATTAACCTCGTTTAATTTTCTGAGGAATTGCTGAACTGTTTCCAACAGGGATTGTACAGTTTCCCATGAACAGCAGCAATGTATGAGGGTTCTAACCTCTTCATATCCCCACATTCTCTCCACACTTCTTCTTATAGACACTGTGGGGGCAGGTGAGAGGGGGTTGTGTGACAAATTTTTAAAAACTTACTGGTTGCTTGTGCTTTCATTAACCTATCTAAGCAAGTGATGCCCAATCCAAAGTCACAAAATTTACATCTGCTTTCTTCTATAAGTTTTTAACTTTTGAGTTGATTCTTGGATACTATGTGAATTAAAATGCAGCTTCATGCTTTTGCATGGGAATATCTAATAGTTCAATAGTCCCAGTACCATTGTTGCAAAGAGTACTCTTTTCCCAATGAATTCTTTAATATCTAATCATGATGTAGAAAAGGTTTTTGCAAATCACATTCTACTTCAAGCCAAATTTAAAATTGACTATAAATAATCCAAATAATGATCCTTAAAATCTGCTTATTTCTATTCATGAACAAACTCATCTAATGGCTCATTAAAACATAGTATAGTTTATATAGAACCTTTTCCTTTACCAGAAAACCTAGTAGAAAGAAATAAGACCTAGCTATAAAAAAAACCATAGTATAAACTAGGATAAGCACAGAGTAAATCTGAGAGAACTTCTATCATTAGAACTTCAGGAAATAAAATGGTAAAATTTCAAATATTTGCCTCCCCTAAGTAAAACTGTGCAAAATCCTTACAAAAAGAAATCAAGTTAAAAAAAAACTAAAAAAAAAAAAAAAATCAAGTAAATCACCATTCACTGCACAGCTGATATTATATACCTAAGAGATGTGTCCAGATGTTGCCCGTCTCTGTGTGTATTCTAAAAATGCTCTTAAAACAGGCCCGGAAAGAAGGCATAGGGGGCCGGTGTCCATGTAAAAGAAAGTCGTTATCCTTGAGCCAGTCGGGAAGGACATCATGAGGGATTACTCGCCATCGACCTTCCCATACCTACAAGGAGAAAAATATCATCAAACATTGTTGTGACATTAGTTGTCAGCTCAGCTGACAACTGGTTCCAAACAACTGTCTCTTACCACACAGCTTTAGAAGAAAAATAATTGATTTTTAAAAAGGCAAACAGTCACAAAGTTTAATGTCCTATCTCATGAGTTTAAAAAAAAAAACTAATGAAAAAGGTATTTTTTATTGGGTATGCATTCTTAAGGTAAGGAAAAAGTAGACGAAGGCCTGTCACCTTCTTGAAAAAAAGATAAGGAAAAAGTAAATGCATAGGATGTATGTCCTCTCGAATGGTTTCATTTCCGATTTTGATTCACTCTGGCTAACTGGCCCATTCTCTCATCCACCAAAAAAGACTTTTCCTCTGAAATGCCCGTTATGTTAAATATGGTCGCTTTTATATTCTACTCTCCTGGTGTGGAAAAAGAATGGCACTCATCACTCCTCATCTATTGGCATATTAAGATCCCAAAGACCTTCACTACCACAGCCAGCATTACTACTGCCTGACAGATGTCATTAATGCACAAAACCATGAAAAGGTAGGTTATTTGTTGTTGTAAATGCAGTAAGTCAAATGGCAGACATGGGCAGTAAGTGAGGAGTAAGTGCATATAGAACCACACTTTTGTACCTTTCCCTAACATCTTTCCTGTGGTCTCCCTTCTACTCTATTTCCGCCACAGCAAACACAATCAAGCAGAAAAGAACACCAAACAAAAACCAATCGCACTGCCACCCAGTCGAGGATGACTCGCGGTGGTGCTCCGGGACTAGAAGCGTAGACCCACACCTGTGAGCTTTTGAGACTTTAACCTTTCTGAGTAGAAAGCCCATCTTTCTCTCGCAGAGCAGGGGCTGGAGATTTCAAACGCTGACCTAGCCCTTAGCAACCCGACATACCACACTATCCTGCCCAGGCTCCTTGGAAAGGTGCCAGAATCTTGGGTCTCGCCATCAACTTGTATAAACTTTGACTAATCTCAAATCTCTGGATTCACTTCTCTCATTTAGAAAATGAGGGTAATAGTAAGAAGGGTCAGGTGAGGTAACATAAAGCACTTCATAAGCGGTGAGTTCACAATCTCTAGCGTCCAGCCCCAAAACCCAAAACCCAATCCACTGCCATCAAGTTGATTCCAACTCAGAGGAATACTACAAGGCAGCGTAGAGCCGCCCCTCTGGGTTGTTAAGACTCTAAATCTTCACTGGAACGAGCCCAGCTCATTTTTCACCCTTGAAGTAGCTGGTAAGTTCCAACTACTGATCTTTCAGTCACCAAACTATTCAATGTAAGCTGCATGAGCCCCCAATGCCACCTGGCTTCATCCACTCCACAGCGGGTCTGCACACCTGGCCACTCCCAGATCACCTGCCTGAGATTTGGTGATTAATTTAATCTTCTTTTCAATGATGGAAAAATGGCAAAGAAGCTATGTTTATTCTTCAAGCCCCTCAGCGCCCTTGTGTCCCTGTAGGTTAGGTGCTGGACTGCTGACCAGAAGGTCAGCGATTCAAAAGAATCAGGATATTCTCCTTCAGATATTTTTCAACCCTCATGTTCTGCTTTTCAACTTTCTCTCATCTCAGAGAGTTTACTCAACAAGGACCACTTAATCCTGAACTAATTTGTTTTGGCTCACCAAAAATAGATACGGGAAAGTATCAAGTCTGCTTTCCAGCTAGCAATGTGGTCTTAAGCAGTCCTTCAGTCCCATACCCTATAGAACAAGGATGCAGGCTACAAATCCATAGATTTCCATTTCACACAATGAAATCCAAACCCCCAGGAATCTTGGGACAAAACATGATCAAGTCCTAGAAACTAGACTCTTTCTCTACTAGACAAGTCTGCCTTGACTCACAGTAGTCTGCAACTACTGCACCTATTCTGTTCCTTCCAGTTCTCTGCTCTCCTTGATCCTTATTGACATTTGTGCAAAAAAAAAAAAAATTCTCTGTGCAATACTTCCTTCAACTCCAAAGAAAGTGGGATCGTGGATTTTAAAGTAGGTATGACTTGCCAAACATTCTAGCAAGAACACACGTTCGTGCTGTTTCACTGTCATTCTGTCCTTGCTCTCAAGACTTGAGGCCTATCTTTGCTGGGGTACATCTGGCCACTTCGCACCTGTTTCTAATACACCACAAAATAACAGATGACAATTTAGATATGCCAACTGCCAACGACACTATTACTTTAAAAAGTACCTGTAACTTTATAAGATCTTCATAGAACTTTCGGGAGAGAAAAGAAAAGCACCAAAATATTTAACTTTCAGTACTCAATTTGAACTTGGGAAAAAAAAGTGATTGGTGAGGTTAATCTTTCAAAATGTTGTTCCTTTGTTTTACTTGGGAAGAACTTTCTTTTCTGAGAGGTAGAAGAAAACCTGAACATAATCCTCCTTCCATCCTTGAGGCAGCCCACAATATATAAATAGCTGGGTTGTGAGTCCATGAAAAGTGCTATTATGCTACCACACACACCAAAAAAAGTCAAATGTGCCCCTTTGAGAGTCAGAAGGAATTATGCCGAGTTTCTGACTAGTTCTATCATCAATGTATTTATCGTCAAGAGTGGTTTCTTCCCCGGCTGCCTCTATATATTCTATATAAATATATATATATATATTTAGAATATATTCTAGGGCTGAGCCCCGGTGGCGTAGTGGTTGTGCGCGGGACTGCGGCCCACTGGGATGGAGGTTCGATTCCAGCTCCCAGGAGCAAAGGCTGGACCGCCTACCCACCACCAGGGCAGTGATGCCTAAAAAAAAATAAAAAATAAAAAATAAAAAGAATATATTCTATATAATATTCTCTATCTATTCTATATTATATATCTATGTGTTCCATAATATATTATATATTCTATATAAATAAAATTGTATTCTATATAGTTAGCTAAGGAGTTGTACATTCATGATTGTATTGCAATTAGTGGCACAGACCTGGCATCCTCTTTCTCAACCTGCAGTCATACAGCCAGCTAAATGTCAACACAATTAGGCTTTCTCTTTTATCCCTTGGAAAAAGTATAGAATCGTACCTCAACCAACACCATATTTATGATCTCAATAAAGACATTGTCTACACCAAACATCTTTGTGATGGCCTGCTGGGGAGTAAATTAAGTAATTTTTAAAACATAATACATTTTAAAATTAAAATAAACCACCCAACAGCATACCTCCTTATTCCCCTATTGGTCTGGCTATTTAGTAAAATAGAAAAAACAGAAGGATAGATGGGAATTACCCTTGGAAATTATAACCAATAAATGATTTTATTTCCTCCAATTAGAAGAGAATCTCCCCTCCCCAAAAAAAAGGTACCCCCCAAAAAAATGGTACATCAAGGTCACAACACACCGTATTTTCCACACTTCCAGTCCCCCAAAACCAAATCCTGTGTCATTGAGCATGGCTGCTTTTCAAGGGTGGCCTGATGCCCTACCAGAGGGAGGCCGGGGCAGTGAGCACAATCCTGGAGAGCACGGCAACAGGACGTTTCTGCTCTTAACGACAATCGCATAGGGGGAGGGAGTGGCAATAATTTCCAACCCCACTCGCTTGTTTTCAGTGTACAAGTCTGTGGCAAACAAATGCTCGATGCTTTCAATGGTTGCTAAACTGATAGTTTTGCTTGCTTTAGTCTGTGCTCTTAACACCAACAGAGAGCAGCGCACACTGCCAGCAAGTCAATTCCCACTGGGAGCAGTCTCTACGACACACGGCAGCCTGCTCCCGAGCGGTTACGGCTGTGAATCTTGAAGGGAGTCGACAGCCTCACCGTTCTCCCAAGGAGCAGCTGATAATTCAAGCTGCTGCCCTTGAAGTTAGCGGCTCACTCTGTGATCCAAACCACCACCAGCTCCTGCTAGTATAAAGAGGACAAAAAGACAGCAATAAAAATGCTTCATTACCAACACACTTAAAACAACTTGAGAGATTTCAGAAACGTTTTTCTTGGGGGAAAACAAAATCTCTTGGGGTGGCGGTTACACGATAAGCTGTGAGCCGCGAGCTCAGGGCTTGAAACCAGCAGCAGCTCTGCAGGAGAAAGACTAGACCGTCCACTCCCGCCAACAGTCTCGGAAATCCCCGGGGCCCGCTGAGGCGGCATGGACTCACTGGCAGTGAGGGGTCTAATAATACTCCTGAGACTGCAAGGATGAGAATCAAGAGTGGCCTGGTTGGCCTTCTCTTCATCGATTTCAAACACTGACTAACTCTCCTGGCTCTATGTAAGCGGTGATGGTATAGTGGCTTACATGTTGGACTGGTAATCACAGAGTCACTATTTTACATCATCAGTTGTTTCTTACGAGAAAAATGAGGCTTTCTGCTCCCATAAATATTTCCAATCTCTCTCAGAAAACAAAAGGTGTAGACACGTTCTACTCATCCTACAGGATTGCTATGGGTCAGTCAATTCCACAGCAATGGGTATGTCTGGTTTTAGCTCTACATGTCCATAAATTTGTACAAAGACCACCACGACTACCTCCTCCACCACCTCTACCTCCACCACCTCCACCACAACTACCACCTCCACCACCAGCACCTCCTCCAACACCTCTACCACCACCACCACCACCTCTACCACCATCACCACCTCCTCTGCCACCCCCACCACAACTACCACCTCCACTACCACCTCCTCCTCTACCACCTCTACCTCCACCACCCCTACTACCTCCACCACCACCAGCACCTCCTCCACCACCACCACCTCCACCTCCACCTGCACCACCACCACCACCATCTCTACCACCACCACCTCCACCACCCTCTATCTTGGAAAAAATGCATATGTATAAACCATGTTTTCTTCTCTCCTAATCCAAAGTGTAATATTTTAAACCAAATTGACTCCCATTATCTCCAACATCATTTTGATTGTAGAAAAATCTACATTTAGTTTTCAGGCTATAACAGCACAAGCACTACAAAGTCTCAATTTCATAAAACCCATGAAAAGGTTGATGCCATCACAAAATATCTCTAAATGATTAAGAATTCACCAGTAATGTTTCATAACAGAATGCACACATGGACAGGTAACAATGACTTCAGCTCATACCTACCAGTTGCTCTTTGAGCAATTTAGCAAAGTGCCTATAAATTTATTAGTGTCGCTTACTATTTTCCCAAAATAAACCACCTCAATTCTAGTCATCATTTTAAGAGGAAGTGAAGAAAACACAAAAACACAATAGGTCTTGATGAATCAGACATTGAGTTGAAAGAAAAATGTTAGAGGCTGAAAATATACCAGCTGAAGTAAAAATACTACTAACTGTGCTAAAAAATGGAAGATTTTTAAGTAAAGTGGTGTAATTACTAATAGCATCCAGGCTGTGTGTGGGGAAGGGGTTCGGGGGGGAGGGGATGCAGGCAGGGAGATAGTATATCTGTCATCTTAGTGAAATAAAAGACTAGATTCAAAGGTCTTTAAAATAGCATTTTAATATCTCCCCTTTAAGTTTTGACATCAACTACCCTCAATTCTGTTTCACCCTGCCTTACCTAAACTATCAATCAATAAGACATTCAAACCATCAACTTGCATCAAGAAAAACTTGTTTATTAGATATTTTAGTTTTATCAAAACTTTTATCATGAATGCTCCAGGCACATACACGTCCTATGCTTTGCATGCTTAAAATCATGAAAATTTATCTGCTCCATTTTGTCCCAAAGCCTAAGGAACTATTGCTCTCCATAGAGACTTCTGTTGGGGCATAAATAGAGAGCATGAAAACAAGAGGAAATCGCTGTCCTACCTTACAAACAAACTCTTCCATTCTTTCCATGGCATGATGGGCTTGTAAGAGAGGGGACATGCCCATAAACCTCTCATCTTCCTGAGAGGCTTCATCGGGGCCCTCCAGCTCCTCAGAACTCTGCAAGGTAATCACAGAAACAATTACAGACAATGGAGTCACATGAAACCTCAACACATTAAAAATGAAACTCTCATAAGGTCAAAACAAAGCCCCAGATGAGTATCACCAGCACTGAAAGTAAAACCAATTTATTGTAGAATTATGAATATTAAAAGATGATTGTTTCCCAAGCTTCTCGACAATCAAATAATTCGTCTACTATAACAGCATCCCTGTTTGTTTCAGTAAAAATTTCTAGAGTAATTTTATGGGTTTTTTTTTCAAGAGTTATTTTCATTGACCACAAAGCATTATAAAAATTCAAGAAATTAATGAAGGAAAAAAATCTAAGCATCCTACCACATGGCTCCTACAAATCACTGAAATATAATGTGATTAGTGCTTGGGGAGATGTGTGTGGGTTTGGGATGGGGGTGGGGGTGTTAAGGAAAAGAGAGTAAAGTAATACGTGTTCAATTCTCAACATATGCCAAGCACTAAGAGGTTATCAACTTATAATCAACTTGTAAGTCTTCCAATACCTTATTAGATAGATTTTTTTTCACATCTTTCCTGATTTTTTTTCATTTTTATTTAACTAAATCATTTTATTGGGGGATCGTACAACTCTTGTCACAATCCACACATACATCTATTGTGTCAAGCACAATGTTTCCCTCATCATTTTCAAAATACTTGCTTTCTACGTGAGCCCTTGGTAACTGTTCCTCATTTTCCTCCTCCCTCCCCGCTGTCCCTTCCCTCATGAACTCTTGATAACTTATAAATTGCTATTTTGTAAGATACATATTCTTGTCACTATTTTTCAAGCATCAAGGAATTGCTAATTAGGGATCAGAAAAATGTGGGTGGTGGTTACTGCAGTTCCCAGGGTTAAAAGATTAGAAATTAGGAATAAGGTAGCAGAATTAAACAATGGCTATAAGAGGATTTTAAGAAAAACTTTCCCTTAATCTCGGAAAAAAAGCTTTCCCAAATGCCAAAATTTGATTGTACAATTCTCCTTGATATGACTGAACTACTGAATTGTATTATATGCAAATTATGTCCTAATAAAACTGTTGGGGGGGACATTAAAAAAAGAATTAAGAGTCTTTAAAAATGAAAAGGAAGAAAATAAATGCCTTCCCTGGCCTACGTCACATATTTATTGGTAGTTTAGAAAGCTTGTTCTAGGTACTGTAGAAATATAGTCCCTAACTTCCATGATAAGCCTCTTCATTAGTGGAAATTATTATTTCCAATTTCCCATCCAGCAACTACCAGCCTCTATACTTAATGATTTCCCACAACACTAACTTGCGTCTACATTTAAAGAATCACATGCAAGTGCTAAATACATGCTATATGCTAGGCCTGTCCTATCGTACCATTACCCTTACCAAGACGATGTTCTAGAAAAACAAAACACTGTGCGGAAGGATCATGCAACTGAAACCGAAGCAGTCCAACTAGAAGCATAAAAAATACATTCTCAACTGTCTATGAATAAACATTATATTTAAACTTGAAGAGAGGTCAACGTGCTCTCAACTGAGTACAAAGACACTAAATTTCCTACATTCAGGAAACTGATCTTCAAGAAGACTGCATTAGAGATGAAGCTAGTGTTTTTCAAAACACAATGGCATCTGACTCTGATTATCTGTCCAAATTGCAGCCTAAAATGACAATCTAGAATATATTTTGCCTTTGGAAAGGCAGAAAACCACAGAAAAAAGATAAGGTATATAAGTCTAATATGAAAAGAATCCATAAACCTATGAGCTGCTTCATCTAGTTGAACCCATCACTGCCCCAAAGAATTGGCAAAATTGCAAATATCTGAGAGGATTTTAATAAAATGAATCATAAATCATAATCACTGTCTTTATGGAGTTGGGGAGTCACATGAATGACTGTAATAAAAAAGTGTGTGTAGTTCAAAGATAGAGACTGTGTAGCTTAAATTGGAATGGCAAAGAAAGAAAAAAGAAAAATCATATTGGGGGGGAAATCCAGCTGAAGCATATGTCTTGAGTAACAAGACATAAATAACATTTTAAATACTGGTTGATGTCAGTAGACAAACTGCCAGAGGAAACTGCAATCATACCACCATCCACGGATATTAGAAGAATTCCCAAGACATGGTCACACACCTCGATGTGAGCCCCGCATATCCTTGATGGACATTGGCCTGCCTTTACAGGTACAGCTGAGAGCGGAGCCCTTCGGAATTCATACAGCTTCATTAGGAGGACTAAGATCAATGACCCCTACGTCAACATGACTTTCGTATTCATTCGACAATAATTCTACCCAGAAGAAAAGAATGCAAACCAGCAAATGACTTCACTATTAGCTTCAAGAACTTTTCAAATATTCACTTAATCTAACAAAAAACTGTTCAACTAAATCCTTTCTGGGACAATAAATTGCTCAAGTGGGTAAATCTGTTCCCTTATCAAACAAATATTGACTCAAGAAGACATGCTGTGCACATCAAGACACTCTGCTCATCTCAACAAGTTCCTCAGACTGAGAGATCTGCCCTCACTCAGAATACCCGCCCATTATCTCTCGTTTCTAAAACACTACTGAAACTCTTCAGGGTTCTGTTCATGTGTACTGCAGGAAGTAATACATTTAGTTTTGTTTGATCAACAAGTAACTGATGATCTTTTTTGTAAAGTAGCCACTTGACAAGCTAAATCTAACCTTAAATTCCAAAAGCTGAGGCTTATAGTAAAAGAAGTAGCAAACTTATAAAGCACACAAATATAGTATTAGCAGAAATTACCTATCTACCAAAAAATGACAGCGCAAGAGAATACATTGAAGAGCTCTGCCTCTACTGCTATCCAACTCAATCAATGCTGTAGCTGACCTATATGAACATTCCTGCTCTGCCTGAAAGACCCAAGAGGGGCTTCCTAAAGTGCAAAAATGGGATCAAAAGATAGTGATAAAACAATAATTTTCAATAATTTTCCCACAAACTTCTTAAAGCCTCCTCATATACTCTTACTCTGTGTTCACCACTTACTTCTATTAAAGTGGCATAGAAAATAATTTTAAAATCACCTCATTCATTTTATTCTCACTAGCAATCCTCTACTCTTAAATTTGTTAGGGAGACTTTCTCAGGAAACTAAAATGACTAACAAACAAGAATCTCTTTATAAGTTAGCTTTCATTCAATAAACACACAGTGGCATTTTTACCAACTTGGTTTCAGTAAAACCAATTAAACAAAGTAACTCCTATGTTGGGTGAGTAAAAGTTGACTCCTTATCCCCCAATTTATGAAAAAGAATCTAGAGCAGAGGAAAAGTAGGACGATCTTACAGGTTGCTCTCTTTATTCTATGTACACCTTGGAAACTCAGAGATGCGAAATAACTCCACAGAGCTGAAGATCAGGGCAACTTGGTATAAAATGCTTCTTTTATAATTTTGCCTGAAAACTCACAAAATGTTTCTAAATTATAAACTATCTAAGCAAATATAATTTGCCTAGAGGCAGACTATTTATTTCAACCAATATAATACCATTATACATTTCAAAAAGAACTTAAATTTAGGCATATGGAAAAATACTGTTTTTTAAATGATTAGAAACAATCAGTAACAAATGACAGATCCCTCAGCAATGAATATAACTACCCTATCTTAATTCTGTAAATCCATAATTTCAGTTAAGGTTTAATAAAGATTTTAAAAGGCGGGCTGAGCCCCAGTGGCCTAAGTGGTTGAGTGTGGGACTGCGGCCCATGGACTTGGCGGTTCAAATCCCGCGGCAGTTCTCAGGAGCAGCACTGGGTAGCGCCCACGACCACCAGAAGCAGTGATGCCTAGCACCCCCCCAAAAAAATTTTTTTTTTAATTTTAAAAGGCACCTGTTAGTTTGTTTTTTTATAATAATACAACTGTCTGAAAAGGCCTTTTCTAGTATACTTTTCTATTACCCAATGCGCAACTGGTATTGAAGGAGCATTTTTTTTGGGGGGGGGGGGGGGCATTACTGCTCTCCGGCAGTAGGAGTAGGAGGCCCAGCCCCACTGCTGGAATTCGCAGTGCCGCACACAACCACTACACCACTGGGGCTCAGCCCAAAGGAGCATATTTTAAATGAATCCCATACTCCAACTAAGTTCTATAACTCAAAATAGAAAAATTTCTATTTCTATTTCTAAAGGAAAATTATGCAAAGGCATTAGAAATATGAAAGGCTGCATTATATATAATACAATGAATTTATTTATTCTCAAAAGAAACAAAATCTATTAAGGAGAATGCACTTGAGAAGTAAATTATCCTGGTCTGACAGAAAAGAAGGTATGCTCAACAACTCTGTCAAGAAAAACCAAAACAAATACCAACTGTTGAATCTAATCTCCAGGGTCAACATAAACACTTTGGGGTTTTGGAATTCAGAAACATTACATCACTCTGGTGCCAACTCTCATAAAAAGCAGCTTTGTTCAACAGAAAGCGGAGTCAGAAGACTTAGCACATGCTCTCATTTAGCCATGTGACCTTGATCGAATTACTCTACCTCTCTCAACCCTACTTTTGTTTCTTTAAAACTGAAATCAGTTCTTCCTGTTTCATAGTGTAAGTCTGATAATATCCTTGAAAGTGATACACGCAAATTTAAGGTATCATTCAAGTTACATGGAAGTGTAATTTTAATAAGTGTTCACATACTTTAAAACTGAATATAACAAGTAATGAACACTTTCTTCAAAAAAATAGAAATCCATACATGAAACATTGTCACTTAAGGGTATTTAGTATTTTGTTACTAACTTCAGTATCAAAATGACATTTTTCTGAAAGTTTTCCAACCCCACATTTACTGTATAAAAATGTTTCCCCAAGTAGTTGATAATTGCCTTCTGGGTGACACTGGAATAACCCAAGGGGTCTACAAAGGCAGATACCTACACTTTATCCTGGATTGTTGGCTACAGTACAAAAAGGCTTCTGTGTTTTTGTTCTATAATTGTGGGAAGAGAGGAGAATTAAGTGTCTGTTTTGTTTTATTTTTCGGAAAAGGGGAAACCTACACTCTACACTAACCCTAAAATTAGCAGCAGGGGGCAGGCAGTACTGTAGCTAAAGTAGACAAGTTACGATAAATGTGATGAGCTAGCGCAGAAGAAAAGTTTTAGTTGCTAACTAATCCAACAATAAATGTTCTATCAAAACAGCTCCTAGAATAGTTAAGTAGTGTAAATAAAGATGCCAATCTAGCCTAAAACGCCACCTTTACATTTTCCAAAAGAAACTGCACTCCAAAGAAAGACAACACACAAAGGACAAATTTCCATTAGGAACAAAAATATACAATTTCCTTATCAGTAAACTGAGAAAGGTAAACAAGATGATTTCAGAGGTCCTTTTCAGCTCTAACATTTCACGTGCTCTATGGATCAGTTCCCCCTCACTCTGACTCCTTTCACAGAAAATCTGTTAAAACAGATGAGAGGAAAAAATGGTTCTTTTGTTCAGGCTTTTGAATTAAGCTCTAAGCTCAAAGGAAATTCACAGATGGTCACATAATTAATCGAAGGCGCCCTGGAGGTGCTGTGGACTAGGCACTGGGCTGCGAACTGTAGGGACTTCAAACTCACCAGTCGCTGCAAAGGAGGAAAATGGGCTGTCTGCTCCGGGAAATACTGACAGTCTTAGAAACCCTACAGAAGGCTGCTAAGTGCTAACTTGATATCCCTGTCCCCCTTGGGGGAGGAAGGATTTGCTTTTTTGGCATAATGAATTCATAACAATTTTTTTAAATCACATTTATTTGGTTGTTTAGTGAAACCAAAACTGTAAGTACTCCTTAGTAACTATCAAGTGAGGATGATAAATGTGCATAGGAACAAAATCAATTCATGTGAACCTGATACAAAAGGACTGGGAGGGAAAATTCTGAACTCTGAATGGATGTTTCATCATCATTACTGTGGCTAACATGAGATAACCGATATTATAAAGAGAATGCTGCTGTCATTTTTAACCTCAAATCAGTATCAAGTTCCTTCAAACTCTAAAATTCTTTAGGTTCTAAGGGCAAATTCAACTTTAAATTGTTAAATATAACCTTTACTAAGCATAAAGTTACACACTCCATGCCACACAAACTGTCAGAGTAATTATTATATCATCACTAGTTCTTTAAATTGTACATGGGCATATTTCAATGTGTCTATACTGAAAATCTTAAAGTTTCTCGATATAAAAAAATTGATATTAAGAATTTTCATAACTGGAAAGAAAAAGAGAGCATCTATTAACCTTATATCACATGTGACAAAAACAAACCCAATGGAAATAAATAACTTGTATCTTTTATAAGCCTGAAACATGAATTTCTGCCGCTACATTTAATATCTTGGTCAATCTCCTTCCTATTGCTAATTATTATTATATTTCTACTCCCTTTAGAAAACCTGGAGAGAAAGAGAGCACTTTCTACTCCCTTAAAGAGTTACAGTCTGCAAACTCTCAGGTGCAGTTCTAACCTGTCCTTTGTGTTGCACAGTCGGCATTGATCTGATGAGTGAGTGTGTTTATTTGACTGGTTGGTTGTTTAGGGAACCCAAGTCACTCATTTTCCATACTCAGACTGGTTGTCCTACATAGAAGGTGAGAATCCTACTCACAAAAAGCCAAATTACACTGTATTTACTGGTATATAGGCAGTTTTTTAAAATCCTATAACCTACCAATCTGTCCTGTGGCTGTAGGTAGAAGCTCCAGCGTGAGTGCGTGCGTGTGTACAAACACACTGAACTACTGTTAATACAATCTAGTTAAGGGTTTAATTATTACCAAGAATAAAACACAGACCCTTAAGTTCTCTCGTGGAATCTTCATGAAACACCGGAAAGGACAAGATGCTTCAGGGTTTCAAGCAATAATACTTTACTTGCACAACAGCACAACCCTTAGGGGCTGTGAAGCTGGTATTCCAAACAAAGGGTTAAAGTGTTCGTAACCACATCCATGTGAAGATTTGCATTTATTGTTCAAATCAATCTATCTATATACTATTTTAAACTATAAAGCTTTGTCAAATAGCATGAAATTTTAAATGCACATGATTTACTACATACATATATTTCAAAAAATTTTATTCTATTTCTTTTTTTTTTTTTTTCTTTCTTAGGCATCACTACCTTGGTGGTGGGAATAGGAGGCCCAGCCTTTGCTCCTGTGAGCGGGAACTGAACCTCCATCCCAGTGGGCCGCAGTCCCGCGCACAACCATTACGCAACTGGGGCTCAGCCCCTATTTCATTTTTTTAAAACTAGTTATAGTACATAAAATTAGTTTCACAATTTACTATGGGCACAACTCTGGGAAACATACTAGAGTGATAACATTGAATATATGCTATACAATAAGCTAAGTTTACAAAGCATATAGAAAAACATCTGCAACATGATGTTTTGATGCTATTCATAGATATCTATACTTTTGTTCTCTAGGTATTATTGCTTAAATCATTTATTATTTAAAATCATTTTATTGGGAGCTCTTACAGGTACCGTAACATTTCATCATTAAATCACATCAAGTAGTTCCTTTCTTCTAGAACTCTTTGATCTCTACTCCCCTCTATCTTCTCCCTCCCCCACTATACTCCCCAGCAACCCTTATTCCACTTTTTCCCCCTAGCTTAAATCATTTAAAGGTTGGCATTTTCCCTGGGGGATGAAAGGAAATATTAAAACCACTATCACCACATCACACACACAAAATATAATTAATAAATCATTACTAAAGTTTGGTCAAATTAGAAAGACTATATGGTAACTAAAAAATCTCCCATTTCTTCTCCCTCAAACAAGTTAAAAACGTATGATTTCAAGTGTTAGAAAAACACATAACTGTAAAGTCAAATAATGCCATAACTAATTTAAGAATGAAATGTAAAATTATTCTGCACAACAATAAAAATTATAAGTGTCAAAGTTCTTAACATCTATTCTCTCTATATAGTCCTCATACTATATATACTCCAGTATAAGCAAATTTTTTTCAGCACGCATACACATTTTATGCTGGAAAATCCCGTTTTTTTGTGGTTAAAAAAAACCTGTAAGGGCTGAGCCCCGGTGGCGTAGTGGTTGTGCGCGGGACTGCGGCCCACTGGGACGGAGGTTCCATTCCAGCAGTGGGGCTGGGCCTCCTACTCCCACCACCGGAGAGCAGTGATGCCCAAAAACAAAAACAAAAAAAACCCTTTAAGTGCCTCGGTTTATACACGAGTATATACGGTAAGTTTCTGTTGCATTTACGATCCTCTTCCACCTTGACTTACTTTGTTCTGATGGGAAGAAAGAACAGGTGGCTCTAGAATGGGCTCCAAGTCTCCTCCTTGGTGGTGGTCACCATTATTTCTCCTTGAATCATCAAGTTGGTGCCCTTTTCTGAGCCTTATATCTGGCTCTGGAGTCCTGCTGCACCGCAACCGGTTTTCTTCTGTCTCGTTCATGGGATACCCAAGCCTTTCTTACAAACAGGTCTTCCTTTCTGTCCCTTCTTGGGAGGATGTACTTTCAGAATAGTGAGTTGACCCTAGGAGAAGAAAGTTTTGAATAAATATATTTTAAATGAATGCATGTAATGTGTGCCGATAGAAAACACTGGTAATACTAATCAATATTCAAACACAATCAGACACTCAGCAATCAGTAAGAATGATAGAATAACATATTTTAAGAGAATAAAGTATATTTTAAAATAGAATCTAAATTTTAATAGATCAACCCAATCTATTGCTAATATACAAAAGGAGATATGCACGTATGAGATGCTCCCATTAAATGATATAAAAACATAACCATATATAAGTGTAAATGTTCATAGAACAGTTATTGAAAAACATTCAAAATTGTGTTAGTAGTACAGAAGTAGAGAGGGGGGGTTGAACTTATGAGAGTCTGGAGTATGATTATTTTCTACTTTGTTTTTATTTTTTACTACATACCATATCACTCTTCCAATTTAAAAAATAGCTAGCTTTAGAATGAATATAGGTAGACTTTAGGCATTAATATCTAAGCTGAATGTATCAAATCTCATTTAAACATCACAATGATGTTAGAGAGTTTGGGTTGTTTTTTTTTTCACTTCTGTGGTGAAGTAAAATTGCCTAAATATGGCTCTTTTTATCTATAGAAAATGATTATGTAGGACTATGCTAAAAGGATGTGAAACACGATTATAGGGGTTTTGGTCAGTTATACCATTCTTTTTTTTGGGGGGGGGGCATCACTGCCCCCTGGTGGGAGTGGGAGGCCTAGCCTTGCTCCTGGAGAGCTGCTGCTGGATTTGAACCGCCAACCCTATGGGCCGCAGTCCCGCACTCAAACACTACGTCACTGAGGCTCAGCCCCAGTTGTACCATTCTTTTGGGTATGAAAGAGTCATCCTGCTGAGCCCCAGTGGCATAAGTGGTTGAGTGCGGGGCTGTGGCCCGTGTGCTTGGCGGTTCAAATCCAGTGGCGGCTCTCCGGAGCAGCGCTGGGTAGCTCCCACGACCACCAGAGGGCAGTGATAACCCCCTTCTTCCCCCCAAAAAAAATTGGGGGCTGAGCCCCGGTGGCGTAAGTGGTTGAGTGCAGGACTGCGGCCCACGGGCTTGGCGGTTCAAATCCAGTAGCGGCTCTCAGGAGCAGCACTGGGTAGCGCCCACGACCACCAGAGGCAGTGATGCCCCCCCCACAAAAAAAGAGAGTCATCTGCCTGAGCCCCGGTGGCGTAGTGGTTGTGTGCAGGACTACAACCCACAGGGTTGCTGGTTCAAATCCAGCAACAGTTCCTACTCCTACCAAGGGAGTGATGTGCGCGTGCACACACACACACAGTCATCTGAGAAGCAGAAGAGAGGCTGTCAGAATCATCAAGAAAGAAGAGTCACCAGCTGAGCAAGAGACCCCTCACTGAAGTGCTAGCAGTTGCGGCGGCAGCGGCCCCAGAGGCCAGGGCCCTGAGACTTGTGAGGCAAAGCAGCAGGCTTCCCAAGTAATGCACAAGGCAGAGACAAAGGGACCACGTGGCTGGAGGCTTAGGGCCAGGGCAGAACTGGCTGCTGGCTAAAAAGAGGTGCTGCTGTGGTCAAAAAAATTATACCCCTAATGTTTTCTTTTTTCTCTATTAAATACTTTTATTGGGGGCTCACACAGTTATTGTCACAATCCACACATTCATCCATTATGACACGCACATTTATATATATGCTGCCATCATTTTCAAGGCATTTTCTTTCTAGTTGAGCCCTCCCTAATGTTTTCTGATCTTGGCTTGAGGCATCCTGTTGATTTCTCTAAAAACCCCTCATAATTCGGACAGTTTTGTGTAGTAATTCCACAAATGATCAACTCCGGCAGAGAAGCCAAGTGAGGAAGGAGGGATAGTTGATTTCAAAATACAGTGAAGGAAGATCAGGTGTGGAAGGATGTGTGAACGCTGCCTGTGGCAACTGACACTGGTATGGTTTAGAACTGGCATCTCCTCTTTTTGTTTGGCTAGATTCTGGGCCCCCGACCGTTTCCTCAACTGCACAACCAAGGAAACCAAAATTCAGTAAGAGTAACTGAACAAACACTTCGCAGGTTTCTGCTTCACATCAACTATTCCTTGGGTCCCTCCATTACTTGTGGCACAGTGAGTTAAGTATCGGGCTGCTAACCGTAGGGCAGCCACTCAAACATACAATGTGCCACTCCTCAGGAGAAATATGAGACATTCTTCTCCCGTAAAGATTTCATGTGGAACACCGTAAATTCTGCTCTGTCCCATGGATTGCTAAGAGTTGATGGAAGTGGGTTTGTTTTTAGTTTGGGGGTTTTGGTTCCCCCACACCTCTACCATCACCACAAAATAATAACAGTAATTTGAAATGGAATGCTTAAAGATTGATATTATATGCATAAGTGAGCTGAAATGGGCTGGTTTTGTCCATTTTGAATCAAAAAACCATATGGTTTGCTATACTGGAACTGACACAATCAAAAGGAATGGCATTGCAGTCATGGTCAAAAGAACATTTCATTAGAAGAAAGAACTAGGAGGTAAAGGGCATTTATAGAGACCTAAATCCAGGTATATACATATTTAAACTCATTTACATATGATGATGGGGAAATAGATCTATGTACATATATTTAAAGGTTTATTAAGGTAGCAGATGGACATTGGACCTCCATTCAAGTACTTCCTCAATGCAAAAACATTTTTTTCTATTAACTTGGCATTCCATGATGCACACCTCAACACGATCACTGAAGACAAAAAGGGTGCATAAGCAAATGTGGTGAAGAAAGCTGATGGTGCCTGGCTATCAAAAGATATAGTGTCTGGGGTCTTACAGGCTTCAAGGAAAACAAACGGCATGTAGCTGAGAAGCATACAAAGCCCGAGTGGAAGAAGCACACCAGCCTGTGTGATCATGAGGTGTCAACAGGATCAGGTTTCAGGCATCAAAGACGCAGAACAAAAAATCCTATCTTTGTGAAGAAGAGGAAGGGGGAGTGGAGGCCCAAAGTCCATCTGTAGACAGCTGGATACCCCCTTACAGAAGGGCCACAAGGAAGAGATGAGCCAGTCAGAGTGCAGTATAGCACTGATGAAACTTACAACTTTCCTCTAGTTCTTTAATGCTTCCTCTCCCCCACTATCATGATTCCAATTCTACCTTACAAATCCGGTTAGGGCAGAGCATATATATGGATACAGACAAAAGCTGGAAATGAAGGGAATCTAGGACAGATAAACCCCTCAGGACCAATGAGAGTAGTGATACCAGGAGGGTAAGGGAAAGGTGGGGGGAGAAAAGGGAAACCAATCACAATGATCTACATAGAACCCCCTTCCCGGGAGGACAGACAACAGAAAAGTAGGTGAAGGGAGAAAGAACAGTGTAAGATATGAAAAAATAACAATGATCTATAAATTATCAAGGGTCCACAAGAGAGGAAGGGTGGAGAGGGGAGGGGTAAAAATGAGATGATACCGGGCTGAGCCCCGGTGGCGTAGTGGTTGTGCGCGAGACTGCGGCCCACTGGGATGGAGGTTCAATTCCAGCTCCATGGAGCAAAGGCTGGGCCTCCTACTCCCACCACCTGAGGGCAGTGATACCCAAAAAACAAAAAGTGAGATGATACCAAGGATTCAAGTAGAAAAAAAGTTTTGCGACTGATGATGGCAACAAATGCATAAATGTGCTTGACACAATGGATGGATATATGGGTTGTGATAACA
>PVJH01019253.1:0-43199 GCA_004026705.1 Nesogale talazaci | reverse complement strand
CTATTTCTTTCCCTGCTATTCACATGCCAATCATTAGCAGTGTACTGACACCTCTATGTAAGGGTGCATTTTCTTTAGACAGTATTCTAAGGACTGTTTGGGGAAATCAGTAAGTAAATGGTCTTCTCTGCTATGTTGCTCTGTGATCTGTGGAGTCAGTTTTGACTCACAGTGGCCTCATAGGCTGGAACAGAACTGCTCAGTAGGATAAATCACAGGGCAAATTGTTAAAGAAAGAGACTGCCCTGTTTTCTCCTTAGTAAGTGGCTGGTGTGTTTGGAGCAACAATCATTTGGCTTGTGGCCAAGCACTGTACCACTAGGGTCTCTTTGTAATTCATAACCCAATGATTAGCCCAATGGATCGATACTGCTGAGTAAATAAAGATTAAATCACTGAATGTGCGAAGGTGTAGGCGAGGAAATGAGTGTGGGGGAAAAGACCCTTTTGCATATGATTCATCCACTATTTCCACATATAGTTTCTCTTCACTGCAACAGTTCTTCAGGGTATTTATTCATTTTACTTGAGCATTGACATATATCTGTCTATATAGCATCTCTTATTGGAAACTCAAATTTAAATTTAAAGTCTCAATTTAAATTTAAAGTCTCAAATTTAAAGTCCAAAGTCCTGCTTCTGCATTTCCCTCCAGAACTGGTCCTATGAGAGGTCTCCCACTTCAATTGCTCAGGTGGTGACCTTAGAGTCTTTGGTCTTAGCTTTCTCTCAGTCCTTCCCTAATCCATCTTTCAGCTCTATTCTTCCATATCTAACCACTTATTGCTATTGTCATCATCTGAGCCAGCAGTTCTCAACCTGTGGGTCACAACACTTTTGGGGGTCAAACTACCCTTTCACAGATGTCACCAGATTCATAACTAGCAAAATTACACTTATGAAGTTGCAAGGAAAATAATTTTAAGGTTGGGTGTCACCACAACATGAGGAACAGTCTTAAAGGGTTGCAGCTTTAGGAAGGTTGAAAAACATTGAATTCTAAGTCATTCTCTCCTCTCATTTGGAAGACTGTAATAGCCTACTGTCTGCTCCTAACCCTTCAGTCAGATCTTAACTCCACATCCTGGCAAGGCTGATCCTATGTCAGATCAATGCTACCCCATTTCACTTAGAGTAGAAGCCGGATAGCTTTCAAGATTCCATAAACTGGCTCTACATTATCTCTCAATTTTCATATATTAACTGCTGTCTTTTGCTCCCCTAGGTCCTGCTCTAGCCACATGAGTCTCATTGCTCATCCTCAAATGTAGCCATCTTCCTGCCCCAGGGCCTTTGCACCGGTGTTTCTTCTTCTTAGAACATTATATCTTACATCTTCACAAAGTCTACTCTTTTAACTCCCTCGAGCATTATTCAACTGCTAGCTTCTCAGCTAGCCCTGCCTGACATCCTATTTAAAATGACAATATTTCCAACAGTTCCTATTTCTTATCCCTGCCTATTTCTTCCCTTCCCTTCTACCACACGATATGCTTTATTTATTCATTGTGAGTTTTTTCTTTTCTATATTTCTCAATTATGGTCTAAGATCAGTGAGAGAAATACTTTTAATTTAATCCTTTACTGCTGTATGCCAGGTTAGAACAATTAGACATGTGGAAGACTCTCAGAAATAGATGATGAAAGATGTGAATGAAACAAGAAGTGGCAGGACCTTTCCTGCATACATTGAGAAATAGATGATACAGAAGTTCACATACTCTATATTATTGAAAATGGTCGAACTAGAAATCACTTGGCTATTGCAGTCCGAAACACCAATTCTTGGACTAAGAGGACATCTAGCATTGAAGAACTACATTTTATTAGTGGAAAATTAACTTCAACTCATTTTTTTGTGCCTTGAGCATATATGTATGATCGCAGTTGTTCCATATTCTGCTCACATTCTCAAAAAAAAAAAAAAAAAACAACCCTCAAACTTTCTCCCATCAAGTCAATTCTGATTCACATGATGCAATACAGCAGAGTAGAAATCCCTCCATGGTGTTTAAAGACTATACTTTTTAAAAGGATAGAGCACTTTATATTCATCCCACAAAAAGACTGGTGGTTTCTGTGCCATAAGGCTGGAAATCAACAAAAGGAAGATGGAGATAACAAGAGCAAGCAATGGGAGGAAGAATGACTGTTGCAAAAGGAGTGTGCAGAATGACTGTTGCAAAAGGACTGTGCAAAAGGCCCAGATCAGAGATTCAATTAGGAAATTTCTAAAAACCAAAGAGAATGAGAACACAAGGTACCAAAACTTATAGAACACAGCAAAGGCAGTTATCCGAGGAAGTTTCATAGCAATACCTGAACATAGAAAAAAGGAAGAGAGACTTATGATTGATATGCTGGGACAAAATTTACAGTAACTAGGGCAGAATTAACAGGACAATCCTACTAATGACTAAAGAGAAGAAATAATAGAAATCAGGGCTGATATTCAGGAGAGGGAAAATAATAAAACTATGAAAAAATTATATCTGCTAAAAGTTGGCTCTTTGAAAAATAGAAGGAATCAACAGACCATTGGCAAATCTCACTAAAGAAAGGAGGGAACAAATTCCAATAGCAAGGGTGAGGGATGGAAAAGGGGACATCATAACAGACCCTAGTGTAATAAAAAAGGTAATTAGTACTAAGAAGGACTGTACTCTAATGAATTCAAGACCTTGAAAGACATAGAAATATTTTTGATAAAACAATCTCTCCCTAGACTCTATCTGATAGATGTTCAGAATCTCAATATACCCATAGCAATAGAAGAACTAGACAAGGGATTGCCAACAACAACAAAAATCCCTGAACCAGATAGCTTCACAGGAGAATTCTACCAAGCATTCAGGGAAGAAATGAAAAACAGCAAATCATTTTTTGAAACCAATCTTACACAAATTCTTTCAGAAAATAGCAAAAGATGGAAAAATCCCAAACTCCTTCTATGAAGCTAGTATAGCTTAGATACCAAAACCAGTCAATCATCCCACAAGAATTGAGAACTACAGACCAATATCCCCAATGAACATCAAAGCAAAAATCCTTAACAAAATACTGGTCAATAGAATACAAAAACACATAAAACAAATAATTCACCATGATCAAGTGAGATTCATGCCAGGGATGCAGGAATGATTCAGCATATGAAAAATCATTAGTATCATTCCCCTCAGTGACATGAAAGACTATAAGAACCACCTGATAGATGCACAAAAAGCATTCAACAACTTTTAACATCAATTCCTGTTTAAGACACTCAAGAAGATGGGAATAGGAGGAAAATTTCGCAATGCAATGCAAGCTACATAGGAAAAACTCAGAGTCAACGTGATAGTCAGTGGAGAAAGATGAACACAATCTCACTGTAAAAGGGGACGAGACAAGGATGTCTTTTGTCTCCACTTTTATTTAACATTGTACTGGGGGTCTTAGATAACAGCAAAGAAAGGCAAAGAAAAGACATCAAAGGTATTTGCCTGGGGAAGTGAGAGGTGAAACTATCATTATTTGCAGATAATGTGATTTTTCTATATGGAGAATCCCAAAAGCTTTACAAAGGAAGTACTGGAAGTGATAGAGGAATATGACAGAGTGGCAGGATACAAGATTAGCAAACAGAAGTGTATCAGACTGCTATGCACATCGGATAAGACCACAGAAGAGGAGATCAAAAAGGTAATACTCTTCACAACAGCCAAGCACAAATTGAAATGTCTAGGGATTTACTTGACTAAAAGAACAAAAGATTTGTTTGAGGAAAACTATGGAACACTATTCAAGAAACCGAGTGATCTCACCAAATGGAAAAACATGCCAAGCAAGTGGACTGAAAGAGTCAGTGTAGTAAAGATATCAGTTCTGCCCAAGGCACTATAAATGTTCGATGCAATCCCCATACACCTATCTTCATCTTTCTTCAAAGAAATGGGAAAACTAATTACCGACTTCATATGGAGAGGGAAGATGGTCAGAATTAGTAGAGAACCCCTCAAGAAGAAGGACAAAATGGGAGGGTTTGTTTTATCTGACAGTAGCACATATTATAAAGCCACAGTGGTCAAAACTCTAGCTTATTAGTATAATGACACATACTCAGCACAATGGAAAAGAACGGAAAACCCAGAAATAAAAACATCAGCAACAGACAACTGATCTTTGTTTGATAAGGGTTCCAAAATTATCAAATGGGAAGCAGATGCCCTCTTCAGCAAATGGTGCCAGAAAAAAAAGTGTATCTGCCTGCAGAATGATGAAACAATACCCTTCTCTCATTTCATGAATAAGAATAAGCTCAAGGTGTATCATAGACTTTGAAGTAAAACCCCAAAATATGAGGGACATCAAAGAGGGAATTGGGACAATCCTGAGAATTTTGGCATGGAGAATACATAGGCTATCAGAAATAGGGAAGGACACCAATACAGATGAGTCACAAATTTACAAGTGGGATATATTGAAGATAAAACACCTGTGTACATCAAAAGAATTCACCAAGCGAGTAATAAGAGAGTCCACGGACTGGGAAAAGATCTTTTGCAATGACACACCAGAAAAAAGTCTTATTACTAAAATCTGCGATATTCTGCTTGTTTCCAAAGAGAAAAAACTAATTGCCCACCTAAAAGGACTGGAACAGAAGTTTCACAAGAGCAGATATCCAAATGGACAGTAAACATATGAGAAAATGTTCTCAATAATTAGCTATAAGAGAAATGCAAATTATGTTAGTCCAGGAAAACTACAGGAACAAATTTCATTGACATGCATATAGGTATAAGGAAAAGGTTTATATACAAGAGGAACAAGACATTGAGCCCAGTCCAGTACAAAGTCATAAGTCCGATACTAACCCATATGCCCGAAATCAGTCTACAAAGTCTCCTTCTGATTCATGAAGTCACAGGTCAGTGGGTGCAGAATTCTGGCACTGGCAGGGGTCTCCACATGGGTCCTTGCTTCAAGGGCTCAGGGTCCATCAACAGCCTGCTGCTCCAGCTTCAGAGGTCTGGCTCCATCAGGGCAAAACCGTGTCGTCTCTCCACCAGCTCCTCCAGCTCCTCGGACACTGCCATCTCTTCTTTTCCATGACTCATCGCCTCTGAGACTAACTCCCAACAACTAGGGAAGATAGCTTCTCATCTTCATGAGGGAAATAATACGAGATTTCCCAGAAGTCTCAGGAGAAAGCCATGCCCACATAGAGGCCTCATTAGCTACTCAATGGCTATCTCCAGATTTACAGGCTAGACTCCACCCCTACATTTCAATCATAAAATTAACATAAGCACATTACTGCCACACAAATTAAAACAAAAGACCACCTAACATCCTCAAAGATAGCCCAATTAAAGAAATCAGAAAGCAACTAGTGTTGGAGAGGCTCTCATCTTCTGCTGGTAGACCTACAGGTCTGTACAGCCATTATGGAAATCAATATGGCATTATCTAAAACAGGTGGCAATTGAGCCAATGAACAGGGAGAACTGTAGGGCAAGCTTCACTGTGAGACATGAAATCCTTCATTGACCGTAAGCCCTATGGGGGACAACACTGGAGACACAGTGCAGGAATTGTGCCAGATCTGACCATACCACACCAAGGCAAAAAGCTAAGGGTGTGCAACAGAACAGCAAGGAGAACAGAGGAAGAAATTCTCTAGGGAATGCCAAAAATAGACTGTGGGGCCAGAACTTGACCAGAAAACACTCCAAAAGTCAAAAAACAGCCCTTGAATTATTTACAGGCTTTCCCACTTTTGGTCATTGGTTATGTTGTTTTGTTTTCTTTTATTGCTTTGCTTTGCTCTGTCCTCTTTTTGTGTGCATATTATTATCCAGACTAGATAAGGCAGTTTGGATAAGCAATCTGGAGGGGAAAACAACTGGACCAATGGTTCCATGGATACATGGGAAGGGGGAGGCAGGGGAGAGGAAGTTGGTGTTAACAAACCCAGAGACAAGGGAACAACAAGTGAACCAAAACCAATGGTGGGGAGGGTGTAGGAGACCTGGGAGGGTTTGATTAAGGGCAATGTATAGAGAAGCATTTCTGGAACCCAAGTGAAGACTGAGAATTATAGTGGGACAAAGTAAAAGGAAATGAAGGGAAAAACTAGGAAGCAAAGGTCATTTATAGAGATATAAATAAATACATATGTACATATGTAAATATATTTGTATATGACCAGGGTGAAAGAAATGTATGTGCATATATTTATAAGTTTAGTATTAAGATAGCAGATGCACATTAGGTCACTCCTAAAGTACTCCCTCAAAGCAAGAATGCTTTGCTCTATTAAACTAGCCTTCCATGATGCTCACCTTCCTGACAGGATAGCTGAAGAAAAAGTGGGTGCATAAGCAAATGTGGTTAAAGAAGCAGATGGTGCCCAGCTATCAAAAGATATAGTGTCTGGGGTCTTAAAGGCTTAAAGGTAAACAAGCAGCCATCTAGCTGAGAAGCAACAAGTTCACATGGAAAAAAAAACATACCAGCTTTTGTGATCACAAGACTTTGAAGGGATCAGATATGAGACATCAAAGAACAAAATAATCCAATCATTGTGAATGAGAGGGAGTTCATTTGGTGACACAAAGCCCATCTGTAGGCAACTGAACATTCCCTTACAAGTGTCACTAGAAGAAGACGAGCCAGTCAGACAGGATGCAGTGTAGTATTGATGAAACATACAACTTTCTTCTAGTTCTTAAATCTTCCCCCTTCTCCATCCCCACTGTCATGATCTCAATTCAAACCTTAAGAATCTGGCTAGACCAGGGCATGTACACTGGTACAGTTAATAAGTGGAAACATAGAGAATCCAGGACAGATAAACCCCTCAGGACCAATAATGGGAGAAGTGATACCAGGAGGGAAAACTGGGAAAGGAGGAATGAAGGGGAAACCAATCACATGGATCTACATTTAACCCCCTCCCTGGGGTACAGACAACATAAAATGTGGGGGAGGGAGATGCTGGGCAGTTTAATAATGACATAATAATAAGAATTTATAAATTACCAATGTTTCATGAGGAAAGGGTGGTGGTGGGAAGGGAGGGGGAAAATGAGGAACTGATACCAAGGGTTCAAGTAGAAAGAAAATGTTGTGAAAATGATGATGGCAACAAATATACAAATGTGCTTTTCACAGTGATGGATATATGAATTGTGAGGATTTGTATGAGCCCCATAAAATAATTTCTAAAAAATAGACTGGTGGTTTCAAACCATTTACCTAGCTGTTAACAGTCCACTATCTCACATTTAAATCTCATATAAACTACTAGCTCACATTAAAATTTCCATTTTTGAGAAATCATATTTGAATGTTGAGGTTCTGTATTCTGAAGATCTATGACAAATACTCAACTAATTCTATCTGGGTTTTCTAAGTATTTTAAAATCAGTGTTATTGACTTAGTGAAGCCTTGTGTTTGTAATGTTTGGTTCTTGATGGTCTTTTGACAATATATATTATTTGTTATATACTCATATGTTTCTTGTCTATCTAACCCATTGATAGCATTGTAGGTTGGAAAAGAATCATAGGTCATTATGACACTGGAAAATTTGTAAGTTTTGAAAATGAATGAGAATCTTAGGGTCTAAATCAAGCATTCTGGGTCATTTAGTAAATTACTAGAAACCACCAAATCCCAAGTCTGGCTTTTTGAATGTCTCAGAATATATAATATGCAAATTACTTTACAATTTACTTATTACAAGTTACTTTAAAACCAGGTCAACCTATTCAGTAAGGAGAGGGAGAAACTAAAAGGGAAAAGAGCTGGGCAGCCGAGGGATGGTCACTAAGTGCTGCTCAGGGTCCACCAAACTACAGTAGAAGCAGCATACTACCAAAGTTTAGGCTTAGGCTGGGATGAGTGGAAGGTGGTACGGTAGGTGGTAGACCACAGGTGCTAAGACTGTAAATGCCAAAATCCAAAAAAACTGCAGGTAAGGAGATGTCTCATATTTAAGAAATCTTTAAGGGATGCTGGTGGGGTAGTGGATGATGCATTGGGTTGCTAATTGTGAGGTGGACAATTTAGGACCCTTTAGATCCTACTTGGGAGAAAAAGGAGACTGCTTGGTTCTATAAATATATAAAAATAAATAGTCTTGGAGACCCTTGAGAAGCTGTAAAACAGTGTACTATAGGGTCACTATGAGTCTGACTTGACCCAATGGTAATTTTAATCTTTTTAATCTTTTAAGTAATTCATCATCAGATAAAGTTGTTAAGCCATTTCTTGGCCTGCAGTTTCCATCCTTAGGACCAAGATTTATGAGTACGTTGTGGTGCAATTCGGGGTTGGGAAGGTTGAGGAAGTTGAGATGAAACAATGGATTGGGTGGGAAAATTCCCAGAGTCAAGCTGCTTATTGTCAATGCCCTGCTGCAGCTGTGCTAGACAATGGTAATAAAGGGCTGAGTGTGGGTGTACTCTTTCCTGACACTGACTATGATAATGGCCTTCTTTTTAAACATTTTGGACTTCATCATCACTGCTTGCACATTAGAATTCTTGAATCTTCTAATTTTGGTGACTTCCAGCCAACGATAAGCCCTCCAATTCTGCATAATTGCCTCATAGCTTGGGTAGGAGCCCAACATAGCAGAAGCAGGGGTGGAGGCTTGTTTCACAAGGACTGATTTTCTGTCCTTTAGCTTGCTTCAGTTCTCCCCTCCAGGTTTGCCTCTCGGTTACTCCAGCCTCCTGGTCAGGCACACAGGACCAGAAGTAAGAGCACTAGCATGATAGAGGAAGGAAGTTCAAACTTTTAGAGAGTGTCTCCAAATTCTGGTCTTTCAGGTCTCCTTGTCTCAATAGGTCTCCTTTCTCGTTGTTAAGTGCCATTGAGGCAGTTTCAGTCCATAGCAACCTATGCCCACGAGAATGAAACACTGCCCATTCCTGCTCCGTCCTCCGTTATATACTTGAAACTATTGGTGCAGCCACAATGTCGATTCACCTATTTGAGGGTCTTCCTCTTTTTCTTTTTCCTCTTCTACTTTACCAAGTATGGTGTCCTTCTCCAGGGACTGGCTTCTCCTGACATCATGTCTGAGGTATGTGAAACAAGGGTCTCACCATCCTTACCCCTAAGGAACAGTTTGGATAGACTTCTTCTTTTAATGTCTAGTGCTTGTCAAAGACCATGACTACCAAGTGCCTTCTCTACGCTTGATAAAGCTGTGAAAAGTCAGGATTTGCATATATCAATTTGGTATTCTCTGGATGTTCTTTGGCAGTATAACAAATTCTATGTTAGATTTATTATTACTCTTCCCACATTCCTTTATCTTTAAAGCCTTGAATCAGGATAACAAAGCCACCAAAAAGATTCTTGGTAGTGAGCTTTAGAGGCTGCTATTAACATGTCTTTTTCAGACCCTTGGGGAAGAGACCCCAGGGAAGGGCAAATATTCTTAAAAGTTGAATATGGGGTTTTAAATGAAATACTGGAGGAACTGAATTAAAAGACATCAAAGAACAAAGCTAAAAGGCAGTAATGGAAAACTCCTTAGATGCATATTTGGGAGTATCTAGAGGTTAGCAACTTGACAGTTTCAATACCATTTAGAGGGAAAGTAAAAAGGAAATATCTTTTATTAGTAAAATGATCAAAAGTAAGAGTATATAAGAGGTTTCTGGGGGAGACAGCTGAATGTCTATATTTGAAATACATTGATATATAGAATCAATGCTAGCCCAAAACATAAAAAGTTGGAGTCCTCATCATTCTCAATTTCAAGGTTTACTACAAAGCAATCAAGACATAAGGACTGATACAGATCCACAGAACAGAAACCAGAGTCCAGAAACAAATAGTATATGTATGTAGCATATGCATACTACAGTTTGTCAATTCCTTCTTCTGGTCAAGGACATTGAGGTTGCCTATAGTATTTGGATATTAAAAGCAAGAGTGCTACAAAGGTGGAAAAAAAAGAAGAAATACTGGAGAAGCAAGAAAGGTGGGAGACCTGCCTATTGCATGTTGTTCATAAGCCTTCCTCTTAGCAGACACAAAATTCTTCTTCATAATATTCAGCTTCTCTGATCATTTTCTCAGCCTACAGAGAATAAGTAAGTGAAAGAATATAACCCTGATGCACACCTTTTCTTAGGTGCATGTTTATTTTTATTTGTTTTTACTTTAATGAAAAATTTTATTGTGGGGTTCTTTAGTGGTTATAGAAATCCCTACAAGTGCATCTTTACATATGTTGCCATCATAATTTCCAAAATATTTTACTTCTGTTTGAGCCCCAGGTATCAGCTCCTCTTTTTACTTCTCCCTACCCCATGCTCCCACCCTCATGAACCCTTGATAATTTATAAGTTAATTTTCATATTTATACCATCCACTGCTTCTGTTGTTCATCCCCTGGGGATGGTGTAAGTCGATCATTGTGATTGGTTCCCCCATTTCTCCCCTTCTCCCCTCTCTCTACCCTCATGGTATTTCTAATCTCATTATTGGTTCTAGGGGTTATCTGTCCTGGGTTCTGTGTCTTGAGAGCTCTTATCTGTACTAGTGGACACACTCTGGCCTAGGTCGATTTGTAAGGTCATGGTGGTGGGGGTGGGGGTGGGCAGGGATGCATTAAAGAAGTAGAGAAATGTTGTGCTTTTTGTTGGTGCTATGCTGCACCCAGACTGACTCTTCACTTCCTTGTGACCCTTCTGTGAGGAGATATCCAATTTTCTATGGATGAACCGGTTTTGAGTCTTGTGTTAGTCCAGGTAGACTAGAGAAACAAATTCATAGACACACATATGGATATAAGGGAAAGGTTTAGATACAAGAGGAATGGAACACTGAGAAAGCATCCCAACCCAGTCCAGTTCAAAGTCATAAGTCTGATATTAGCCCACTTGTCCGATACCAGTCTATGAAGTCTCTTTCTGACTCACGAAGTCACGGGCCAGTGGGTGCAGATTCCCGGCGCTGGCAGGGGTGCCCTCATGGCTTCTCCTTTCCAGGGCTCACGGTCCATCAGCAGCATCCATTGGTGATAGAAACATCTCAGTGTTGGCAGGGTTCTCTCTGAGGCTTTTCCAGCTTCAGAGGTCTTGTTCCATCAGGGCACAGCCGTGCGACTTCACCTCTGGCTCTTCTGGTTCCTCGGATGCTGCCATCTTGTCTTGTCAGTCCAGCGACTCCCAACAACCAAGAAAAATGGTCGCGCATTGGCACAAGGGAAATACTGTGACGCTTTCCAGAATTCTCAGGAGAAAGTCATGCCCACACAGAGGCCTCATTGAGCCTCAATGGCTATTTCTAGATTGACAGGCTAGACTCCACCCCTACACCTAAATCATGAAATTGACATAGGTACATGACTGCCACAAGTCTCCATTCTGGCCCCCTCTGTCGCATTGAAATGATTGTTTGGCGTCTCCTGGTGCCTGATACCTGATCCCGTCGGCTTCTTGCTAGATGACTGCTTGTTTAACTTCAAACTTTTAACAACCCAGGTGATAAATCTTCTAATAGCTGGGCACAATCAGCTTTCTTCAACACATGAGCTGATGCACTCATTTTATCTTGGGATCATGTTGGAAGCGTATGCATCACAGAATGCCAGGTTCTTAGGACAAAGTGTTCTTTCATTGAGGGAGGACTTGAGTAGATGCCCAATGTCCATCTGCTACTTGAATACTTAACCTATAAACATATGTACATAGACTCATATTCCTATCTTTATATATTAATAGGTGCATGTGTATGCGTATACTTGTATAAAATGTCTTTTGTCTCCTAGTTCTTTCCTCTATTTCCTTTTACTTTCCTCCCGTCCCACTATCATGTTTGACCTTTATTCGGCTCTCTGTGCTTCCTCTCAGATGCATTGCATTTGATTGAACCCCACCAGACATTCGATGTCCTCCTCAATAGAGATTTTAGATCTCTCCTTGTCCCTGAGTTTGTTGGTTCTCCCCTTCCTTTCCCCGCTTCTCCCTAATCCCCCAGGAACCATTGGTCCTGTTGTTTTCTCCTCAGGGTTGCTTATTTTGCCTATCTTATATAGATAGGCATGGAAAAAAATTTTAAATAGCTTATGAATAGTTTCAGATCTGTCTTCTGACCCTTATGAAAGTTTTCTGATCAGGTCTGTGTCAATTTTTGCCCTGAGTCTGGCCTGAAGTCTATTTTCAGAATTCCTCAAGGATTTTTTTTTGCTTTGTTCCCCTTGGTGCTCTGTTGTACTTCATTTGTGTTACATCCTGGTGTGTGTGTGTGGGGGGGAGGGGGTTTGGGGAGGGGGAATCAGACTGGGCACAATTCTCACAAAGTGTCTCTAGTGCTACCCATTAACACTGTGGGTCAGTAAGGGGGCATCATGTCTCATGGGGCTGACCTTATAGTCCTCTCTGTGCATTGCCTGCTCTGAGCCAGATTGTCATCATTGAAGCATGGTGGGCCAGGATGCTGTTCTCTCCTCTCCTTCTCTCCCCTCCCCTCCCCATGCCTTCCCTCTCCTCTCATCTCACTTAGGTTGGCTCCCATGTGGTCTGGGCAGATCTGTTACTCTCCCTGCGTTGTATCTACAGACCTTTATGTTAGTTCACTACTTCATGCTTATATGTTGCCCTCAAGGCTTGATACACCAGGTTGAGGTCTGGTCCCTCTCTCCCTTTCCTGTGGAAACATAAACATTACCCTCCCCATAACGGATTAGTGCCCTGTTCCCCCCAACACTTTTGTTTCCCCACCCCACCCCTGCCTCACTTTTCCCCTTCTTTTTGTTGGTATACTGAATGCATCCTTTGCTTGGTCTGTTCCTTGCCTGTGTGCCTGTCTCCCAACTTATAAATTATGTAGTAAATAGTTTTTCTTCTATATTCATTGTGTTGATTGGACCTACCACAGTGAACACATCTTGTACATGTCCTTTTGTGGTTGGCTAATGTCCTTTTGCATAATTTTCTCCAACTCTTCCTTTAAGACAATTTGCTTCATGTGGTCATCATGATGTGTGAATTTTATAAAATTATCACTCAGATATATTTTTTAAATGTAATGTTATATAAGATGACCATGTGATGTGTACAAACTATGGTGAAGTGCCAGTGATAGTAATTGTGTGAAGTCTCAACTTCACAGCATTAATTTCTTTGAAATACACGGCCTTCTGTCTCGGTATTTGGAGTTGTGGGTACAACTCATCAAAGAAAACTATTTAATAAAAATCATATATATGGTAATAATTTCTCTCTTTTGTAGTCTGCACAAGATCCATAAAAGATTGTATTTTTATTACCATTTAAACAAGTGATTAAATTTAGTCTGCACAGTGAGCAAGAGTTCACAAGCATTCTTTTATGCTGCTGGATTTTGTTGTGCATCATTTAAAACATTTTGTATGTTTCTTCTTGTCTGTGTACACAGTATGTTCTTGAGTAATGTTCATTTGTCAGGAGAACTGTGAGAAATGGACGATGTGGAATAATGTCTGTTTATATTATAGAATACTCATTGTGACTTCCTTTTGGTTAGATTTCGGGTTGCCTTAGGGTTTCCTTCTTCTCTCTGTCCTTTATAAAGAATAAGAAATATACTTTATTATGAAAAAATGAAGATGATCTCTGTAATAGGTGGCAATATTTTCTGAATATTAAACCTGGAAACATTAAATTGATTTACAAAAAAGTATATCATGGTTAAAAGCAAAAGCAATTATTGATGTTGATATGTGAACCTAAAATTAAGTTGGGCTCTTTTACTTTAGTTCTTTTTGTTGAAAACAAGCCCTTAGGATAATTAATAGAGTTTTAAAAAATCACTATTTAAAAAAAAACAAAACTATTGACTATAGAGAAAATATGATATAAGTAATCTAAGGTTGATTAAATATAATACATGCCTCAAAAAAAACTTTGCAACTTTGTCTTTTTTCTTGAGGAGTTGTCTGCTAATTCTGGGACTCTTCACTCTCCCTACAAAATTGGTAGTCCATTTTTCCACTTCTTTGAAGAAGGTTGTTAGTATTTGTATCAGCATAGCTTTAAACTTATATAGCGTCTTAGATAGGATAGACATCTTTACTGCATTGAGTCTTCCAACCCTAGCATCAGATGTTCTTCTACCTGTAGAGATCCCTTTTGGTTTCTTGTAGTAGGGTTCTGTGGTTTCCCTTGTACAAATCTGTTGTTTGTTTGTTTGTTTTTAGGTAGGTGTAATCCTAGGTATTTCAATTGATGCTTGGCTCTTGTGAAGGGCACTGCCTTCTTGATCTCCTCCTCTGTAGTCTTGTCTGATGCACGCAGCAATCTGATAGATTTCTGCTTGCTGATCTTGTATCCACCCACTCTTCTATATTCCTTTACTGCTGCCAGTACTCTTGTTGTGGAGCTTTTGAGGTTTTCAATGTATAGAACTGTATGATTTGCAAAGAACAGTATTTTTACCTCTTCCTCCCCCAGATGAATGCCTCCAATGTCCTTTTGCTGCCTTATGATGTTAGCTAGAGCTTCCAGCACAATGTTGAATAGAAGTGGGGACAAGGGGCATTCTGGTCTGGTCCCCTTTTTCAGCGGAATTGTTTTAATCTTTTCTCCATTTATTATGACACTAGCTGAGAGTTTTTCAGCGCTAGCTTACATTAACTTGAGGAATTCCCCTTCCATTCCTATCTCCTTGAATGTCTTAATTAGGAGTGGGTGTTGAATAGTTTCAAATGCTTTTACTGCATCTATTGACGTTATCATGTGGTTCTCGGCCATTTCCTTCTCAATGTGATGCATAATGTTGATGGACTTTCCGATGTTGAACCAGATTTGCATGCCTGAAATGAATCCCACTTGATCACGACCGATGATTTGTTTAATATACTTTTTTGTATTCTGTTGGCCAACATTTTGTTAAGGATTTTTGCAACAATGTCCATGAGAGATATCAGTCTGTAGTTCTCTGTTGTTGTGGGATTCTTGCCTGGTTTGGGTATTAGTGTTATACTAGTTACCTAGGAGGAGTTTGGGAGTTTACCAGTCTTTCCAATTTCTGGAATAGTTTGTGTAAGATTGGTGTCAGCTCTTTCCTGAATGCTTGGTCATCAAATTCTCCTGTGAAGTCGTTTGGCTCAGCTTCCCCCCCCACCCCCCCACTGGTAATTTCTTGATACCATATCTTTTTCTTCTATTGCTATGAGTCTAATGAGGTTCTTGGCTTCTATCTGGGATATTCTAGGGAGACATTGTTTATTCAGTATTTGTCCAAGTCTTTCAGGTTGCTGAATTCATTGGAATACAGATATTCATAGTAGTTTGTAATTATCCTTTTAATCTCATAGGGTCTATAGTGATTTCCCCCAATTCATTCCTCCTCCTGGTTATTGTTATATGTTCCTTTCTATCATTGGTTAGGTTTACCAGGTCAATCAATTCTATTAATCTTGTCAAAGAACTACTTTTGCTGCATTGATTTTTTTGCATTGGTCTCATGTCTTCTCATTCCTTTGAATCTTCCCAGATTTTTGTTAGTTCTTTTCTTTTACTATTGGAGGGATTGTTCTGCTGACTCTGCTACAGTTACTGAAGGTTTTGTGATAATGTATCAATCATGAGGGCCTCTTCTTTTTTCATGCATTAATTATAATGAAACAACCTCTGATAACCGCTTTTGCTGTGTCCCATAGGTTTTGGTATGTTGTGTTTTCATTCTCATTAGTTTCCAAAAGCTTCCTACTTTCCTTTCTAATTTTGGGCCAGTACCCACTCATTCTGCAGATGATTGCTATTCATCTTTCCAGTGTTTGTCCTTGCTTATTCTATCGTCCTTTTGTTTATCTCCACCTTTTTGATGCAATGGTCCAAAACGGATGTCTGAGTGGTCCTTAGATGTTTGAATTTACTCAGGCTGGACTTGTGCCTCAGCATGTGTTCTATTTCCAAATAAGAAGCACGTGCTCTTGAAAAGAAGGTGATTTTCTTTGCATTTGAATGAAGAGGTCTATAAATTTCCATCAATTTGAGTTGACTAATTATGGTGTTTAGCTCTGTAGCTTCCTTGTTGAGTTTCTTCCCTGCTGGCCTATTTTTCTCTGATAGTAATATATTAAAGTCACCTACTATGATTGTTTAATCTGGAATTTCTGTTATCATTGTTTGAAGAATATGTTTGACAAATTTTGCAGGCCTCTCATTGGGTGTGTATATATTTACTATGCTCACTGGTTCTAGTGACCACCCTTATGTCTTGTTATGATTTCCACCTTTTGATCATATTTTTCTGAGATTAAGATTGCAACCCCTGCTTTTTTTTTGGTTGCTGTTTGCTTTGTATATTTTTCACCAGCCTTTTATTCTTAGCCCATTTTTGTCTGCAAGATCAAGTTGTTTCTCTTGCAGGCAACAGATTGTTGAATTATGTTATCCGAGTCTGTCTGCAAGACTACTGGCTGCAGGCTGAAAGATTTTGGTTGAACTCTGTGTAGTTATTGAAGTGTTCTGTTCTTGACTGTTGACTCTGCATGGATAGCTGGTGTTTTCAACCACAGTGACAGAGATTGCAGACAGAGTCTGGGCAGATTAGAGAAACAAATTAGTTGACCCTAATATGTATACAAGAAAGAGCTTTAAGGGCTGAGCCTCAGTGGTGTAGTGGTTGTGTGTGAGACTGTGGCTCACTGGGTTGGAGGTTCAAATCCAGCAGCAAGACTGGGCTTCCTACTTCCACCACCAGAAGGCAGTGATGCCACCCACCCCCTCAACACCCCCCCCCCAAAAAAAAAAGAAAAGAAAGAGCTTTAGATATAAGAGCAATTGACTATTGAGAAAACATCACAGCCTCATCCAGATTAAGATTATGATACCAATATATAAATTCCCCTTCAGATTCACACAGCACATGCAACGACATCGAATGCAGGAAGATCCCAGGACAGTGGGTGGAAAGTTTATGGATCCAGTGGCAGTAAGGCATCTCAGTGGTGGCAGGGGTTTCCACGTGGGTCCTTAAGCTCCAGGGCTCTATGTGCATTATCTTCAGGAATGTCTTAGAAGGACTATCTGTGTATCTAACCTCCAGTCAGCTATTTATCTCCTTAGCACCTCAAAATGAGGCCATCAAGCTGTACCCTGGTGACAGGCTAAACTCAATCTCTTCACTCTTAAGTCTCAAATTGACAACAGATTATGTAACTACCACAGTAGGTAAGTGGAACCCAGGCACAGGTGCCTGAGCTACATGTGGGTGACAGGGCTTGGGCTGGGTTCCAACCACAACATGCACAATCAAAGGCTGGCGATGTGTGGGGGGCTGTTTGCTGTGTGGCTTGCCTCAGGTGGACTGCAGATGGGGTTTAGCCACAGCCACTGGGGGTGCAGACTGGTGGCAGGAGTCTATGAGGTATGAGGTGTGGTGGCCCATAGGGAGAAGGAGGCTACTTGCTGTGCTGAGAGTCACTGTTGAACTTTGGGCTGAGACTAGGGGGCTCCAGAGCATGGCTAGCTGGGGGAGGGGGGGGGGGCAAGGTCAGCTCCCTAGCCTAGGGAGTACTCTGAATTGCTATTGGAGTTTAGTCATTGACCTGAATCTCCCACTTAGTCTCTTTCAATGAATGTACCGATTGCCGTGGAGTTCTCAATGTGAACTATTTATCCAAATGCCATTTTGCCAGACATGCTTACTTTTTCTCATTTAAAACCATACAGCAGTCCCATGTTCTCTCACCCAGGTACCTCTTGGTTCATGTACAGGCTCCATGTGAACACAATGAAATGTTCTGGAATTCCCATTCTTCAGAAGACTATCCATTGTTTGCTATGGTCCACAGAGTTGAATGTGTTTACATAGTCAATGAAACACAAGTAAGCCTCTTTGTTATACTCTCTGCTTTCAGCCAACATCCAGGCTACTCCTCAGAAGTGAAGAAACTTTATCATATATGCTTTGCATGTGTAGTCACGTGCCACCACTGGTCCCGGGAGAAGGACATCGTGTGTGATGGAGGGTCAGTGAAAAGGAGGAAGGCCTTCAATAAAATGGATTGACATAGTGATTTTAGCAAGCAGATCAAACATAACAATCTTACACAGGACGAAGCAGTATTTTATTGTTTGGTAGCATAACAGAGCCAACCCAGGGGCACATAGCAAGAAGTTGTGCACAAGTCTTTGAATGCACATGTGCCTTTATGTCTCATGTGTAAATATGAATGGAATTAATTTACTACATTGTAAGTTTATATTTAACTTTCCAGAGACTGTCAAACAGTTCTCTAAAATAATTGGATGAGTTATTAACATTCCTGCTCTCCAGACTTGAGAGTTTCAGGTCCTCTGCATCCTCATCAACATTTGGTATGATCAGTCTTATTAATTTAACTATCTTACAGATATGTAATGGTATGTAATTATGGTTTTGATGTGGTTTAAATTAGTCCCTAGTGACTAATGATGCTGAATATTTTTACATGTGCTTATTACTGTCTTTGTACCTTTTAGACATTTGACAGCCTTAGGTGAACAATGGGTTGGATGGCAATAATAATAGTCAAGTGTTTATTGTTAAAGTTCATGCTTCAAAGGATCTGATCAATGGTGATAAATGATACAATAATGATTTTCTTTTAAATGTTTTGGATCTTGTCATCTATTCAAATAGTTTACCTATTTTTTTTTAAAATAAGCTACTTATATTCTTACTTTTGAGTTTGAGAACCTTTTGCATATTTTTAAAATATAAATTTTAGAGTTTATACAGATATCATATCATTCCATATTTGAATCATGTCCCACAGAATTGTACAATTGCTACCACATCAGTTTCCAAACAGGCTTTTTATTCCTGAACTCCTTGACATCACCTCCCTTTTACTCCCCCATCGCCACAACTGAAACTCCCACATCACTCCCTCACCCTTCTTCTGCTTGGTGTCCCCATAGATTCATCAGTCCTTGTAGTGTTTTTCATACACCCAAACTGTGCTAGACAGGGTTCTCCAGAGAAACAAAACCAGGACACTAATAATTCTCTCTATATATTTATATAGATAGAAAGATATCTAACATCAGAAATAAACAATTAATCTATAAAGCAATACAAAGGGCTCGGTGCAACTCACTTGTGTGAGACAGCTAGTACACTGGCATTCCTTCGAGTCTTGAAGGCCGCTGAGCAGTCCTCTGTAGAGCAATTCATCCATAATCAGCAAACAGCAAGGCAGGTCACCAACAGTCAATCAGTTGACAGGGTCCGACAGTCCCCAGCTCAAGAGATGTATATGCCCGGGGAAGCAGAGCTTGAAGGAATCTCAACTCACAGCAACACAGTCCATCCATGGATTTGGTGTTCCATGGGTAGAGTAGCTTGCAGATCAAGGTACAGAACAAACAAGGTAATCTGCTGGTCCAAAGATCCAAGAGCAAGAGAGAAAGGACGGGGATTTCTGAGCCATTTATACCTCCACCCTTCAATTGAGCTTACATGTGTTCATTGGCCATGTTGGCATACCAAGTCTGCTTATCACACAAACCCAGAAAACCGTGTAGTACACCTTCATGAATATGGCCCCCATTGATATAACACCTCTGAGAAAAACCCCAATATGAACACACAATATTCTAAATATGTCCTTTGTCAGATACACAATATCTCTGGGGTTTGTATTTTCAGTCTCATAATAAATCAGAATTTTGCCTTTCTATGCAGCCCAAATCATGCTTGTGTGCATGTATTGTGTTTTTGGCCTTCTCCCAAGGAATTCTTTGCTTAGCCAAAAAGTCATAGTTAGGTTTTGTGTCAATTTGGCTGGACCATGATTATCCAATTATTTTGGCAGTTAATATCTAGTAATCCCCCATGGTGTGACCTAAAACAATATAATATTCTTCATAATGGGATCTTCTGTGAGCAGTCAATCAGATTTAAGAAGATTAGGGTGGCATGCAACACCCTTACTCAGATCACAGCCTTGATGCATTCAAATGGAAGACTGGTTCCCTAGGCAGGTGGCCTGCTTCCAATATAAATGGGTTCTTTGGAAAAGCTTGCTTGCTCTTTGCTGGGTTCCCACAGTGCTTCTGGCTCATGCTCTGATCTCTAGTTCTTTCGACAAGGACCAGGAACATGCCATTTTATTTGATATGGATGTCATCTGCACCCTGCCCTCTATCATTTAACACTAGACTAATCAGTCCCTGCAGCTACATGAGTCAGAAGAAGCCTCCAGTTTAACATCTGACCCTCTGACCTAAAATTTCCACTGTGTGAATTAGTTTCTTGATATAAATTTCTTTCTCTCTCTATCTAAGTGTGTATGCACATATGTACATGTATGTGTATATACGTATGTGTGTACATAAATGTAAAAGTTTCACTAATACTGATTTTATAGAGACCCATCATAAGACCTAAAGTCATTAAGTCTTCTTCTGCATTTTCTTCTGAAAGTATTATAATTATAGATTTTACTTTCAATATATGATTAATTTTTTTTGGGGGGGGGCGGGCATCACTGCTCTCCGGTGGTGGGAGTAGGAGGCCCAGCCCCACTGCTGGAATTGAACCTCCATCCCAGTGGGCCGCAGTCCCGCGCACAACCACTATGCCACCGGGGCTCAGCCCCAATATATGATTAATTTTATCTTCTATGCTTTGTGAAGAATAAGGACTAAAGTTTATATTTTAACATATGGGTATACATTATTCCAATTTTTATGTTAAAGAAAATTTTCTCCACTGAATTATCTTTGGATCTTTGTCATAGGTAATTACTTTATTTTTGTGTGCTCTAATTCTGTTCAACTTGTGGTTTATATTAATTCCAAGCTGACTTCATGCCCACTGTAATTGATTACAACTCATAGTGACCCTATAGGAAAGAGAATTATTCCATTGTGTGCCCAAGACTATATTTATGGGGTCTTTGAGCTTCTAACTTTGAGGTTAACAGCATAAAGAATTAGTCTTCTACTTTGTTTAAAATAGCCAATTATTTTGGTTATTCAAGGCCTATTTCATGGTCATGTGAGTTTTAGGCTCAACCTGCTAATTTCTAGGGGAAAAAAAAATCTCTACTGGTATTTTAATTGAAATTCTCTTGTCTACATATGTAATTTTAGTGAGAAATGATGTCTTGCATTGAGTCTTCTAATTTATGAATATGGTGTATAAACATCTCTCCCATTGCTTCAGTCTTCTTGTGTTTCTCTGTAATTTTAATGTACAGTTCATGCACAACTTTATGACATACATTCCCAAACCATTTCATAGCTTTGAGGCTATTAAAAATGCTTTCACTCACCAGCCTTTTGTTGCTAGGCTGGTCTGAGTTTTAACTTTTAGATGTACTTATGAGATGCTCTGTCTCTTTTCTCTCTACTAACTGGGTGAACAGCTAAAAGAGGGGAGCCCACTTTGCGAAGCTTATTGGTCAGATCCTGTTGGCACAGGCCTGAGAAAGGAAAGCTTGACCCTAGGCTTCTTTTCACTACCTTCCTGCAAGAAGAAACTTTCGCCAATGTCACTGGTTGAGGAGAATGTGTATCTGCTGTTCTTTTCCAGAGTTTCCTGATTCTCTGCCACAGCAAACAAAACCCACAGAGACACAGCTCCTGGCACGGATGTCACCCGTTTTCTAATCACTTGGCTTTGGCCGTTGAAGGTTACAGAGCTGCCTGGCAGAAAATGGGGCACAGACGGCTGTTGGCCCTGCCAAGGCAGCTGAACAAGAGCTCCATTCGTGACAGATTGCACATCATGAAGACACTGTGACAGCCCAGCTTACCTGTCAGCCCCATGGCAGCCTGATTAGGTTAATTGCCATCTTTTCTTCAAGCACTATCATTACAGATGTCAGTCACATTGGTGATACTAAAAAGGAAAAAAGCATCATATTCGGGGATTGACAGAGAAGATCCGAAGGGTACCCTGAAGGCAGAGAAGGCAGTCAGACGATGGACTCATTTTAACCCAGGCATGAGCTGGTTTGGGATTACTGGAAGATAAAAATGTAAAGTTATAGTCATGGAGTTTAGGGTGCTTGAAAGACATATTAGACTAAAATACAGATGATAGTTCTAGAGGTACTAGTTGGAGTCCCATAGGTGAGTCTCAAAGAAATTGTCCAGTTGACGAAAGCATTTGAACCACAGGCTGTTTAATAACAGAGCAAGACAGAGTTCAATTTCTAACGTTGCTCACAAGAACTCGGAGATTGAGCAGAAATTTTTACAGAAAACATCACCTGTCTTTTATAAAACCTCTTTCTGAGTAGAATTGAAAATGTCAATTTAATGTGATTTCAGAAAGTCTTCCTAGGCTCCCAGCCCAACATGCTCACTGATATCTGAAATTTCATTAACCCCTTTGGTTCTTTTACACCTACTGAAATATTGATACCTTTAATGTAGAAGTAAGCTATTAGGTTGTATTCATTTAAACCCCAGTGTAAATTAATTGATCAGAATGTATCATAAAGCATTTTTATTTCCTGTACAGGCTCTTGGAGAATAAACGTATAAAGAAAATGAAGGAATCTAAAATGAGTAATGAGGAGTGAGAACATCCAAAGATATTATAAAATAAAAAAGACTAAAAAAAACCCTAAAATAAATAAGACTAAACAGACTAAACTTGAAATGTCACATAAAGTTGGCTCTCTAAAACTACGCAGAAACATCAAAAGTCACTATCAAGTGTGAAGAGATAACCTACAGAAAGGAAGAACATGTTTGAAAATCATATTTCTGAGAAGGACTTACCATCCTGAATATATAAAGAACGCTTATAAATCAACAACAAAGGCAAACAACTCAATCAAAAAATATAATAAAGGACATGAGATTTGAATAGACATTCCTCCAAAGAAAATGAAAATATGGTCAACATCATTAGTCATAAGAGAATTTCAAACCAAAATTACAATATGAAACAACTTCATAACCACTAGGATGACAACCCCCTTCCCCTCAGCAGCAAAAGAAAACTAAACAAAAATGTTGGTAAGAATGTGGAGAATTTGGAACCCCTGTGCATTGCTGGTGGGTATACAGCTTGTATTATCATGATGGAAAACGGACCCAGGGTCCCTCACAGAGTTAAATACAGGACTTTCATGTGATCCAGCAGTTTTTACCCTTGATAATATATTAAAGAAAGAAAATAAAAATATGTTAGATTGACATGCTAAGTTGGGTTCTCTATAGAAGCAAAATTGCTGATGTTTGTACATAGAAGGAGATTCCCGTCGTAAGAAATAGCTTATAGTGTTGGAGTAGCAGGAAGTCCAGTCTGGATCAAGTCAGCCTTTTCCTGACTTGAAGGAGCTGACAAGCTGGAAGCAGCCTGATGTAGCAGAGACAGCAGAGGGCACAGGCTGGTGAAAGCAGAGATTTGAAGTGAACTGAATGAATCCATGTGATTCTCTAATGATTGACAGGCCAAAGAACCAGAGATGAAGGAACCAGATTCAAGATCAAGCTCCAGCAGAAGGTGAAGGGCCAAAGAGGATTCAATTCTACTCAGTTTTGCTCTCATACAAAAAAGTCTACGGCACCAAAAAGGTATGGTTAGGCTGCGATGAAATGTATAGGTTGGGCGCCATCTTAACCCTTACCCAGGAGTGTCAAGTTGGTATAATCCCTAAGCATTATGGTTGTGCTCTCCGTAAAAGAAAGACCAATTATGCTTGCATGTGTTTGCATAAAGATAGATATGCTATATCAAGAGACGTATTCGTCCCGCAGTCCTGTGACGGCCATTCCGCTCAATTTTGCTTCTCTCTTGTGGTGTATCTCAGAGGTGCGCTGCCAGTGAGGGGCACCCTCTTGAAGCTGTGTGTGGCAGTCATGTACTCTGGTGCCAATTAGATTTCTCCCATGGAGGTGAGAGACTATAGACTCAGTCTCTGGGATACTCTCTTCTGACAAGAACAAGACTGATTCCCTGTGAGCCATCCCAGAGGAGAGGCCACATGGGCCTACCCTGATGGAACCAGACCTGTGACGCCAGAAAAGCCACAGGGAGACTCCTGCCAGTGCTGAGACGCTTCTATCACCACTGGATACACGAGACTCTGCACCCAAATGTCATATCATTTCCCAGTTGAATCATGTCAAACATGATTATACAATTTCTCCTGTAATTGATTTCCAGGAAAATTTTTCCTTCCTGGAATGCTTGACATCATTTCCCTCTTATCTGGCCCCTCCCCCATCACACTTCCCCCAACCCCAACCCCAACAAAAACCCTTGTTATATTTTCTTTTCCTATAGGCTCAATGTCCCTGGGTTTCATTTACTGAAAAAAAAACTCACAAAAAAAAAGAGAAATTAAGAACACAGTGTGTTAGTCTGGGTAGACTGAGAGACAAATTCATCAACACACATATGCATATAAGGGAGAGGTTTATACACAAGATGAATGGAGCATTGAGAAAGCATCCCAACCCAGTCCAGTTCAAGTCCATAAATCCGATATTAGCCCATATGTCTGATAGCAATCCATAAGTCCTCTTCAAACTCATGAAGCACATGCACTGCCAGAAAAATCACAGGCCATTTAAGAACAATACCAACACCAACATCGATCCACGGATGAGTTCTGGACTCACAGAAAACTCCAGCTCCAATGTAGCTGAATGTTTAGTTCTTACATCCTGTTCCTCTGACACTCACCTTCATGAAATGATCAGTGAAGATAAGGGTGCTGCAGTAAAGTGTGCTGAAGATAGTTGATGTCAAACTATCAACCAAAATAGTGTCCTGGGTCATAAAGGCTTGTATTCAGACAAGCAACAATCTAAGTGTGGAGCCTAAGTCCACCCAGAAGAAGCATGCCAGGTTGTGTGATACAAAAATGACAGTTACAAAATTTGAATATGGTGAAGAGAAAAGTATCAGAGCTAAAATTTGGAACAACCAATTTGGAGAAGGCTATGGAGGACAGTGGAAGGCCCCAAACCATCTGTAGAGTAGCTTGTCATCCCACGCTTCTGGCAGATCTGCTTTAGCCAAAGACAGGAATCCCACACTGCCTTACACTAGGCAAAGACTGTGGTAATCCTGATTATGTGGGATCCAACTTGGTACCAGGCCAGGTGTCCAGTTAAAGACTAAACTCGAATTAGTACTTTGTGCAAGTATCTCTTAGATGTCCCGAGACAGAAATTTCTTCCTTAGCTTTTTGAACATGGATGGGGATCTTTTTCCTCTTATGGTGAGCTATGAAATGATATGACATATGTATTAATTTCTGAATTACAGCAAATCAAAGAAAACGAAAACAACATGGATCCATCTTTAACATTTTTTTTCTGTTGGGTGTCCCAGCAGTGACGCACAGGAGGAATGGATCTATGATGATAAAAACTGACATAAGGTGTTGTTGGCAAGGTGAGGGGTGGGGGGAGGAGGAGGGAAGGGATATTTCAAGAGTGAACAGTGAAGGCAGGAGGGGGAAGGAGCACTAGAACTGATAGGGATTGCACAGCTCAGTTTGAAGGCTATGTGACCATGGCAGGAGGAAGGCCCTGAGATATATGTGGTGGTGGTTGCACAACATCCCTTACTATGCTTTAATGATTGAGCTGTTCAATGGCATGATATGTGTATTATGTTCCAGTAAAACTGTTGAAAATAATTGCCTTAAACAGTTGTGAAAGTTTCTAAGTCCACCTCCGTTCAAGTCAGGTGGACTTGTGCAGCTGGAGAAGCTTACAAACAGGGAGACGGGTGATAAAGCAGGGGGTGGGGGAACCGGCTGGAGGATGCAGAGGGAAGTGAATCCCTAGTTCGCTGATGACTCTTGGTGATGACAAACAGGAGAGCAATTAACCAGACTCAGGATCCAGCTTCAGTAGAAGGCTCGGCTTGGTCTTTTTCTTTTATGTAGGGCCACACCTCCAAGGAGGTGTCATCAGGCAGCAAACCATTTGACAGCTTGGACTCCACCTCTTCCCTTAGCCAAGAGTGTCTAGCTGAGATCATCCCTAACATCACAAAATATTTTCACTACTTTATTAAATGTAAAAAAGAATAGATACTTCCATATTCTAAAACATGGGTGAACCTTGAAAATATTCTAAATGAAAGAAGACAATGGAAAAGCCATATGTTTTATAATTCTTTCTATATAAAATAGAATAAGAAAAACCTTTGACACGGAAAGCAGATTAGTGATTACCAGGAAGAGTGAGAGACTTTTTGGGGTGATGAATGGTACAGGACTGGACAACGTTAGTTCACGGGCTCAGTGTGAGTTAGAACCAATTTACCAGAACTTGACAGTAGCAACATATATATGTATTTTAAAATATAGAAAGTTGTTTGAGTTTTACTATTATAAAAATTCAGGGGTCTTCCCATTACCCCTCTTTTCTAGTCCTGAAACTAAAACAAAATCAGGTCAGTTATCTCAAACAGGACTACTTAATTTTAATTTAGGTTCGAATATTCATTGCAATGGCTGTACAGAACTCACAGACATGCTTAGTGAATATAGGATTTATTAAAGAAGTTAGCAGGTAATGCAAGTGAGAAGTATTCAGGACTCAGTTGTTCATCGGGACATGTTGCAATGTTTTTTCAGGGCTGTTAGCAAGCACCCAGTGGGTCTGAAAGTCTCAACCAGGATGCATTTAGCTCAAGCTCCATAGGTCAGCAAACTCAGCTCCGTAAAGTAAGTGCCCAGAGTCATCTTAATCCAGTCAGCCTCCACCTGAAGGCACTCAGCACTGCCTTCCTGGGTCAGCAAGTTCAACTCTCCCATTTTGGTGTCCAGGGGCAACCTACTCCACAAGCCAGTCTCCAGATGCACAACACTTAGCTTTACCTTTTCAGTGTTTGGGGAAGTCCACCACTCTGTTCCATGCTCTTGCTCCTGGTTTTGCTGCTGCTCCTCTGCTATGAAGTCACAGTTGTCTTCTGAATACAAAAGGGTCATGGTACAGGTGTCTCCAGAGGATTCACTCCACTCCTAGTGCTTGATGATAGTGAAATACCCTCTCCTGGTTCCCAAAGCCTTATTTCATATTCAAAAGATTGGCATTCCAGTAACTCCTCTTCACAATTACTCCCAGATGAATCCTGAAAGTATCTTTTCCCATTTTCACAGTCACTTAGTGGGTATGGTAGTTAAATTTTATGTCAACTTGATGGTTCCAGTGTGGAAGTGAAGATGGAGTCCAACCTGTCAACCAGGTAGTAGCCTGAAGATGCCTCCTTGGGGATATGTCCTTTTTTGTAAAGGAAAAACTGGGAGCTTCTCCCTCTCTCTGCCCTTTTGAGTTCCTCTATGCTGGAATGTCATCCCTGCCTCCAGGAGAAGCCCATTTGCAGGCCGCCAGACCCTAATTGCTGTTGGCTCCCTGCCATGTTTTCATTGATCATGGATGCAAGGTCACTACTGGTCTGCACCTACTGGTCTGTGGTCTTCCTCTGTCATTGGCCTGAAGCTATGAGGCTGAAGATAGGTCCTTTCCCATGGACTGGCCACTCTTAACATCATGTCCAAAGTAAGTTAGATGAAGTCTTATCAGCCTTATTGTTATGTAGCATGCTGGCTTACTAATCCCAAGGTAGACCTGATGATTCAATATTCGTCAGTACTATAATTAGAGTGCATAAATTATTCTCTGATCTTCTTTATTCACTGTCCATCTTTCTTGGCATACTAGGTGGTTAGAAATTCCATAGCTTGGGTCAGGCACACCTTAGTCTTCAAAGCGACATCTGAGTTTTTAATTCTTTAAAGTGTTCCTTTGCAGCAGAATAGCCCAATGTAACACACTGTTTCATTTCTTGACTGCTGCTTCCAATGCCACTAATTAATGCCTAGGAAATTAGGATTGCTATGAGTTGAAAATTCATGGCTCGAAGCCTTCAATATGTACTAAAATTCAATGTAAAGGAGACCAGCCTCCTTACAACCGGATCAAGAGTAACATTCTCATAAACTGAAGTTGTCAAGGATTTCAAATTGTTTAGATCCATAATCATTGATCATGGAAGCAACTGTCAAGAGGTCAAACAAACACATTACATTCGGTGAATTTACCACACAAGACCTCTTTCAATGTTATTTGGAGGACTAACGTGCTCCTGACCTAAGTCATGGCTTTTTCAATGGCCTCATCTGAATGTGGAAATTGGATATTGACTAAGGAAGACTGAAGAAGAATTGATGCTTTTGAACCATAGTGTAGGTGAAGAGTACTGAAAATATCATGGCCTTCCAAAAACACAAGCAGAGTTTTCTTGGAAGAAGTACAGGCACAATGCTCTTTAGAAGAAGGGATGGTGAGGTTTGGTCTCGTGTAGTTTGGGCATGTATCAGGAGAGGCTATTTCCTAGAGAAGGACATGATGCTTGGTAAAGTGGAGAGGCAGTGGAACCCAGCTCGACTGTCTTGTAGTTGCTTATTAATGTACTGCTGAAACCCTTGAAAAATGAACATGAGTAAGATTTTACTTACATGTGATATTAATAGTTTTAAAAATAATTCCCACACTCCTTTAGATTGCTTTTTAAAAAATAGACAAAGATACGGATTTCTATTAATTCTTTCAAATATCTTGGCTGAGATATGTGAGTGCTTCAAGTATTGCATCTGTTTATCTTCCTTGGTGTTTTGTCAATTATTGGAGGTGTGTCGTAAGTGCAGCTCAGCCTTCTGAAATCAATGAATCTGTACCAATTGTTTTTTGATACTGTGATTCTGGGTATTTTTCAACCAGACTTAGGTGTTTCCTGCATCATTCATTATTTTACCCATCTATCTCACACACTGCCATGGAGTTTGTGCCAAACCCTGTAGGACAGGGTAGGCCTTCCCCTATGACTGCAATGGTCTACTGTAGTAGAAGGCCTGAGCTTTCTTCTTTGGAGCAGCGAGTGGTTTTCAACTACTGATCTTGAGGTTATTTGAACAGTAGGTAATCACTACACCACCAGGCCTTCTATATTGTGCTAATGGAACCATTCAATTTTACAATATCCATTATTTCAACTCAAGACTTGATTATTTTCATTTTGAGAAATGTCAAGCATGCTCTTCCCAAAAAGGTCGAATTTTTTCCCCATTGATTTTATTGGGGGCTCTTACAGGTCTTATAACATTCAATGCATCATTTGTATCGAGCATATTTGTACACGTGCTGTCATATTCATTTCCAAATATTTTCCACTTGAATCCTTATTATAAATTCCTCTTTTCCCCTCCTTTTTTTATAAATCATTTTTTTGGGGGGTTCATATAACTCCCATCACAATCCAAACATACATCAATTTTGTGCAGACCACAATTGCACACTTGTCATCATCCCTCTCAAAACATCCTCCCTCCAATTTGGCCCCCAGTACCAGCTCCCTATATTTCCCCTCCCCCCATGAACCCTTAATAATTTAAAAATTGTTTTTACTGTCCAATGTGTCCCATCACTCACTTCCCTGTTGTCCATACCCCAGAAAGGAGTTTATATGTAGATCCCTGAAATTGGTTCCCCTTTTCTATTTCACCACCCCTCCACCCTCCTTGTATCACCACTCCCACCACTGGTGGTGACGGGGTTATCTATCCTAAATTCCCCATGTTTCTGGTTCCAGGTACATTCCCTGGTCTAGCTGGATTCTTAAGGTAGAATTGGGATCATGATAGTCGATGGGAAGAAGCATTTGAGAACTAGAGGAAAGTTGCATATTTCATTGTTGCTACACTATACCTTGACTGGCTCATCTGCTCCCTCTAACTCTTTTGTAAGGAGATGTCGCTTCACCTATTGATGGGTTTTGGATCCCCAATCTATACTCCCCCTCATTTATAATGATATAATTTTTAGTTCTTTGATGCCTGATACCAGATCCGTGGTCACACAGGCTGATGTGCTTCTTCCATGTGGGCTTTGTTGCTTCTAAGCTGAATGGTCGCTTGCTTACTCAAGCCTTTAAGACTCCAGAGGCTATAGCTTTTGACAGCCAGGCACCATCAGCTTTCTTCACCACATTTGCTTATGCACACATTTGTCTTCAGTGATCATATCAGGAAAGTGAGCATCCAATGTTATGATTTTTAATTCTTGAAACCCGGTAATTGATCCCTTTGACACTGCATGGTTCCACAAGCTGGTGTGCTTCTTCCATGTGGGTTTTGTTGCTTCTGAGATATATAACTGATTGTTTACTTTCAAGGCTTTAAGACCCCAGATGCTACATCTTTTGATAGCCGGGCACCATCAGCCTTCTTCACCACCTTTGTTTATTCACACTTTTGTCTTAAGTGATCGTGTTGGCAAGGTGAGAATTATGGAATGTCAATTTAGCAGAACAAAATGTTCTTGCACTGAGTAAGTACCTGAGTGGAGGTCCAATGCCCATCTGCTGTCCTAATACTAACCCTACAAATATATGTATATTGATCTATTTTCCTATTGTCATTACAAATATATTCACCTGTGTACATGCCTATATTTAGACCTCTATAAATGTCCTTTATCCCCTAGTTCTTTTCCCTATTTCCTTTTACTTTCCTTTTGTTCCACTATCATGTTTAGCCTCCATTTGGGTTTCAGCATTTTCTCTCTGCTATATTACTCTTGATCAATTCTTATCAGACCTCTCAAACCCACCTTGTCACTGATTTTGAATTACTTGTTCCCTTATACCTGGGCCAGTCAATACCATCTCCTTTCCCCCTACTCCCCATCTCCCATATCCCCCCAGAACTATTGGTACCATCATTTTCGCCTTCAGACTGTTCATCCAGTCTATCTTATCTAGATAGGCCTGCAGAGATAACAAAATGTACCCAAAAAAGGCATCATAAAATGAAAATAAAACAATAGCAAAAAAACCCCAAATGTCATATATATGTAAAATAATAATAACAATATAAAAACCTGTACATAGTTCAAAGACTGTTCATTGGCCTCCAGGAGTGTCTCCTGGTTGAGTAGAATGTGGTACCACACGCTGGCCCCAAAGTATATTCTTGGCACTCCATCTGGAGCTCCATGCTCTACTACAGACCCTTCGTGTTTTGCCATGGTGTGTTTGTGTGAGACAGGGTATAATCCTGACCTTGTTTCTCCATTGGTGACCCAAAAAGGCTTTGGGTCAGTGAGAAGAGGGTGACTTTTTAAAATAATTTCCTTAAGATCATGTTTATTCATATTTTGTTGATTTGACAGTAAACAAGAAAGTTCAATGGATCCTAGAAAGGCTGTTGGATTTTTCTTTAAGCTGCAAGTAGCTTAGCTAAGCTAGAAGAATGCTCTTCTGTGGCAAAATAAATAGCACATTTTTAAAAGCACTTGCAAATATAATTGTTCATGAGAGACGTCTCGGTGGCCTAAAGACAATTGTTTGCAAGGTTGTCTCCATCTTCTCTTCCTGAAAGAGCACTAGGCAGCATCTCCTTTTTCTTTAGATGTTTACTTATGGAATGGCAGCATCTGAGATCTACAAGAAACCTCGGTCACAAGTGGATCAAAAAGAATTTCTTAGATGAGACCACTGCTACTACTTAGGACTATTTAAGAATGCCATGGCTCTGAAAACATATACACAGAACCCAGAGGTTTCTAAAATCAATATTTACAGGAAGTAGGAGGGAGTATATATCATAAGCACTGTGGAAAAATAATGAGTACTGATGGTCTTGCCTTTTATTTCTGATATTTCTCTATAGTCTCTATTCTCAGCACTCTATCACCTGGTAATATTAATTCTGTCTATTTATGAATAAGGATCCATTTCTTAACCCATGAGGCATTGGTTCAGTGATAGAATTCTTGTATTCCTTGAATAACTGGGCTTGATTCCTGGCTGAGGCTCCTGCACAGCTAACATCCATCTATCAGTGGAAGCTTGTGTGTTGATATGATGCTAAACTGATCTCAGCAACTGCTAAACATAGATAGATTAGGAAGATAGGTCTGGCGATCTACTTTATAAAAAATCAGCCAATGAATCTGGGTTCACAATCAGTTATAAGAATGATACTATCCTGCCCAATACTTGGTTCTATTGAATCTGGGGATGACTTGACGGTCAACTGACCACAACAGTGCCTTAACTCAACTTAGGTACTTGTAAAGCAGAAGGCATTCGAGCATGAGAGGAGCATTAATACATTTTCTAGCAAAATTAGATTGACTAATTCATCTACATCAGTTCTTTTTAAAGCCTGGTAATTGATGATTTCATCGCATTGGAATCTTCCTTGCTATTAAGAGTACTTAGTGCAAACAACTGAGGTACCCTGGTGGCCTAGTGAATTACAAAGGTCAGCAGTTCAAAATCAACAACTTTTTGATGAGCGAAAGATGCAGCTTTCTACTCCCTTGAAAAGTAATAGCTTCAAAATACACAGAGGCAGTTCTGCTCTTGCCCTGTATGGTTGGAGTGACTCAGCATTGGCTTGATGACAGTGAGCTTGCTTGGTTTTCAATCTCTCTGAGTTTTATTTATTTGTTTGCTAGTTTAATAAACAGTTGTGTTCTCTATAGAGATAGTGACTGCATTTTTTTTTCTGGGGAGGATGGGTAGGGAAGGGAAGTTTGAGGGAGGTGATGAGCTTATGGCTATGAATACAATACAGGAATTTGTCTTTTTGAGAACACAAGCAAAGTCCAAGAATGACTGTGTATTTGTAATCACAAGACACATTCCATAATACCCATTGCCTTAAAAGATTCATGAATTTCACCCTGTAAATCTTTCAGCATATTCCTCAGGACCCAGGCTGAACCAGACAACTAAACACCAATCTATGCTTGTGAAAAGTCAAACTTTAATTGCTTCATCATTATCTAAGAAAAGCATTAATTCCATAGTTTGAAAATGAATATGTTATTTTTGACAATTAATGTAAGTTCTAGACTTTTACAGCAACCTTTAACTCTGTCCTCATCAATATTCCCAGTCAGAAATAAAGAAAGAAGTTTTATATTATTTAGGGTTGATTTCTACATACCGTTGTCATGCATTCTTTTTCCTATCTCTCTAAATGGCTGCTGTCCAAACATTCTAATATCCCGTCAGCATATGTTTAGTGAACTTTAAGAAGTGTCCAGAGATGTTTGAGTTAGAAAAAGACTAGCCCTTTAAACACTGAGAGCAGACTGCATTTCTGCAAAGTTTTCTTTCTGTGTTTTGTGCATAAATTGTGTTATAGACCCACAGTGCTATAAGACAACAAGGGCACACATTAAAAAAACACTCTCCTCGGATTTGTTTCTAAAATCCCTAGTTGGAGAATAACATCACCGTTATAGTGTCAACCATTGAGGTTTGTTTGTCTTTGCTTTATAAATTCCTAACCTTTTCCTGATGTGGCAGAAAGTCTGTCAGGCTCAGGTTAGGTCAACATCAGAGACAAGGTTAACTGTGGGAGAGTGATGTGAGAAAAAGCCCCATAGTCTAAACATTCAGACATCAAGAGGCAGCATAGAGCAACCTCAACTGGAGCCATCGCCTCAGTTACAAGTGCACCTAATCTGTTTTATTCATAGACTCCAGCTAGTTGTTTTTCCATTTGTTTCAGAGAGCAGATTTCATTGTCCTTAAAGCACTTTCATTTCTGTAGGGGATAATTCTGCTTTAAGTCTCTAGAACAACTCATAAATTAGACCTCCTGAATTACAGAGGAGAAGAGCTAACAAAATGATCTCCTACTCTCCTGGGAATCCCAGGTAAGATTAGCTCCTTATAGAAAGGATTAAGTGTAGAACTTTTGTTTTCGACATGCAATAGTAATGAAATCAGGAGCTTTTAAGTTTATATTTGGAACTTTGTTTATTTTGGCTCTATCAATTTCAACATCTGAGAAAAATGTAGCTCCAAGCTGATGCCATCAGAATGACTGTGAGAGACGTGGGACAAGCTTTTAGACAGTCTATCCATGTGACAGCGCTTCCCAGCGAATCCAAGTCTACTCCTGGTCTTGAATATAGGATGGTTCCACACCGTGGACTTCAGTCTCACCTGTGACACTGTCAAACCCTCTTCTACACATGATTTCTTGTTTAAAGTCTGTCAAGACTAACGTCAGAGGGTATCAGTGTTTCCAAGTGGAAAGAAAAAACAGAACAATACTTTCAAAAGTAATTTGGGGAATGTTGGACGAAACAAAGGAATAAATAATTTTCTTCTTAGAACCACTTATGGATATAGTAATGCCTTTTGTGACTCTTTATGAGTAGATGTGCATTTTCCAGAGTTATTTAACCTAGAAACCTCCCCAGTCCCAATATATTGTGAACATCTCATGTTCTGCCAGGATTCAAACCTCAGGCAAATTTCCATGGAAGCCTGTTCTAGTCTTGCACACTCCTGCCACCCCAAAGGAGAACCACGATCTTGTTGACTTAGATGCATTCCATGAGCAAAGTGACTTTGGACCAGATCCAGAGCCCATGCTAGCTTCTCATGCCTGATAGACTGTCATGAATCTGTGAGATAGGGTGGGCTCATGTGCTATTTAAATCTAAAATTCAAAAAGTAGTCTTGATAGAGTTATTATGATTTGACTAGTGAGCTTTCCATCAATTCATATGAATGAGAACTAATGGAAGAAAGGAAAACTTTGGGAGAACACAGCAACGAGGCACAATAACAGACCCCTTAAAGTATTAGACACAACTCTTATTATCTGATGTCATTGAAAAGCATCTTAGGACCCAACTATCCATACATTTCACTGTTTTGTTTTGTTTTGCTTTTTTCTCCCATGGAGTACTATCAAGTTACTGTTATGGGGTTGAAATTTATTCTGTTTATTTATTTAGTGAACAAAGTTACATTCTTAAAATTTTAAGGGATGCCAAAACATTCATATAGGTTTATTTCCCTCTAGTCTAACTAGAATATCCTCATTGATACCTTGTGATTTGATTCTGATCTGGCAAGAACTATTATTAGTATAGCTTAGTGGCTGCTTCCTATCCTGTAACCACAGGGCTAGAAGACAAAGAAGGCAGTAGAAGTGCAATGGGATGATTCACTCACTTAAGACCAGCCTGAGTCAATTCTAGTTACAGGTTCAGATATCTCAGAACTGAGGTGACTTACAGATGAAAGATATCTGCGACTTTCGTCAGTTTCCCTTACTCAGTCTTCTGGGTTCTCCTCTATTGGGATCTACAGCTTCGAATTCACCCAAAACAAAACGAAAACTCAGGACCACAGAGTCAGTTCCTCCACAAAGCAACCTCGTGGGGCAGAGTAGAACTGCTCCTTTGGGAGCAGCTCTATAGAGATAATTTAGAGGAAACATATTTTTAAAATCAGACCATTGAGTTTCAGATGGATTTAGTGAGATACAGAAAGGAAGGGGGCTTGAGAACCAGGGAACAGGGTTTTTGAGTAGCAGCCGTTAACCTGTTTTTCTGCCAAAGAAACAGAGGGCAGAAAAAGCTCTATGGTTTCCCCTTGGGCTCTTTTAGATAGCTAGGCCTTCCTAGTTACTAGAAATCACCTTGTTATAAAAAAAAAATTAGGAAAAAATGAAGGAGAACCATAGAGAGCTCCAAGGGTACACAGAAGAAAACCAGACAGGAGGTAATAGTCTAAATCTGTGCACAGATACATTAGCTCCTTACTGAGAATAAGAAAGAGTCTATGTAACTGAGGGCTTCTTAGTCACGCTCACACAGTGATAGCAGTCACCAGTAGAGAAAAATATTTTGGTAACAAAATACTTCATTTGTACTTCTGGTCAGGATATTGTTGTGGCAAGGTGCCATAATCCACAGTGATCTTATGCACAACAGAATGAAACACTGACCAGTTAGTCTTGCACCATCCTCACACAGCTTGAGCCCAAATATATAGAAGGCCATCAAGACATTATTAAAAACTGTCCTTAGTGAAAACTCCTTAGTGAAAAGTAGGAAAATCCGAATGAGATAACCCTAACTACTCCAGAACTCCAAACTCACTATTATTGAGTCAATTCTGACCCATAATGACCTGCAGGGCAGCAGCGTACAACTCCCCGTGTGGGATTCCAAGAACATCACTCTTCATGGGAGCAGAAAGCCCCTGCTGGTTTTTAAATTGCAGACCAAAGTGTCATTACAACGCCACCAACAGTCTTGCATTCTTTGGGAAGTAAGTGAAGCAATAAAAAAAACATTTGCTCATATCCATTCTTCATTCATTTACACAGTCCTTAGAAGGAGACCTGCAAATGGCTCAGCTATTTGAATGAGCTGGTAAAAACTTTAAGAACAAGTTGTATAACTAGATAAAGGGATTGCAGTGACAGGTGATGAAGTTGAAGCAAGGACTAAGAATTAAAACTCTAAAGAAGAAAATCAATGGAAATTCTCTATATAAAAATAGTATTTGAATTTAAAAATCACTACATAGATTTAACCTGGAGTTAGACACCACAGAAGGAAAGATCAGTGGATTTGACAATTGAACGAAAGAAATTATTCAATCTAACAAACGAAAATGAAAAGATGTCAGTAGTCTGTGGATTGACACCAAATGATCAAATAAATGTGTCAATCTAGCACCACAAAGAATCGAACATACAAAAGTCTTGGAAAGGATAGTAGTTTATTTTATTGAACATAGAGACTTTTAGATTTTAAAAGCCCAACAAATGCCTAGTAAAATGAATACAAAGATGCTAAAGCCTAGGTATATTATACACAAATTGTTAAAAAGAAAATGAAGGGACTGAGTCCCGGTGGCGTAAGGGGTTGAGTGCGGGACTGCGGCCCGCGGGCTTGGCGGTTCACATCCAGCGGCGGCTCTCAGGAGCAGCACTGGGGAGCGCCCACGACCACCAGAGGCAGTGATGCCCACAAAAAAAAAAAAAAAAAAAGAAAGAAAGAAAGAAAATGAAACAAATAAAAAAGATAAAAAGAAAGTTCTTGAAAGCATGGGGTGGAGTGGGCAAAAGGACATTGACACAGAGTAACTATAATATCAATGAGAGTTGACGTCTCTTCACAAATAATGCAACTTAAAATACAGTGAAAGAATAGCTTTAAAATACTCAGAAAAACAAAGCAAAATCTGTTGGCACAAAATTTTATTTCCTGTTAAAACAAACTTCAAAAACCAGGGTGAAGATATTCAGATATCTGAGATATGTGTATAATATATCTGCTCAATAAAATATGCTAAAAATTCTCTCAAGGCTGAAGGGAAGTGCTGAAAACTCAGATCTACACACACACAAATGATAGAAATGATCATTATATAGGTAAATATAAGAGGTCTGCTGTTTTCCCTTTCCTTAGTTTTAAAAAAAGATAATCAACTACTAATTAGAGTAAAAACCATAGCATATGTACTGTGAAGATTGTAAAATATGTTGAAGAACACACAAATTGGAAAAAACAAATGAAAGGATGTTGCTGTAAATTCTTATTTGTGAAGTAGTATAACTTTCATCTAAGGTCGATAGTGGACATCCTTTAGTTTTCCTGTTACTTATATAAGGACATTGATGGCCAAAGAGATTCTCTCACTTGAACAAGCAAAGATTATCAAACCAATTAGTGACTAAGCTTGGCCTAGAAACTAGGCTTTCAAACTCCAGACTAGTGCTTTTTAAAGCAATGTTAAGATGAATGAAAATATATTTCATGGAAGCTTAATGGTTAAACTATGGCTTTACCTAACTAAATGAATCTAATTCTGTAGTCTATAAAATTATTCTATATACCTATTCATTTCTTATCTAAGTTTTCCTTCCCACATAGGTTACAATCCTATTTATAATGTGTGGAGAAAAAAAGTGTCCAAAGTTTTTCTCTGTTTATTGTCTTCCTTTCCTGTCCAGTTTCTCCCTAAACCAATTTACTTTGCCCCACTGACTATATCTGGCTATCACTGTCCTCTTAAATCAAGAGCAAATGAGAAACAACAATATGAGGGACTTAAGTACCATGTTTTGGGAGAGATGTTCATTCAACCAGGCAGCATAAAATGAAATGGAAGCCCATCAAGAATAAGAAGGTTATTTCCTCTTATTTTTCAGTGACTGTAATATGAGCTTCCCCTCTTGGGTTTGTAGCCAGTGTATCTTGGCCGTGAGGTGGGATTATGTCATCTATTATCAGGATCAAATCAGACGTTAGCATATAACAGGAGAGAGAGGTGCGGGTGACCTTCAATAATCACTGGCAAAAAGCAAGTCAAACTGAAACTCCCTCCATCCCTGCTGCTACCCCAGATGCTATTCGCTGTCTGTTGGCAACAGCACTCCACCCAATTGCCCATTCCCCAAACAAAGAGGGTAGCAGTGCCACTCTTATCAGTTCTTGGCTTTGTGTGGACCAAGAGGAATCCTTTGAAACCCAGACTGCTGGAAAAAGCAACTGGGATCTCTGATCCACCCATATCAAATTGTTACCCAATATAACCAGAGCTTCTAAGGCAGAACAATTGTAAATAGCTCCTCCACAAGCTTTGGAAGAAGCTGTTCCATTGGTGGCCATGCGCCGTACAGTGCATTTCCTTTGTGGGTCATTTAGAGGCACTGCAGAATTGCACACAGACCAGTCCTTCTGGTTGGACTGCCGTAAGAATCAAGGAGGAAATGGTGGGAAAACATTTGGCATATATGAAAGAACTACACCCAAGAACTGGGGTTCAGACGACAAAATTATCCGTAGATTTCTGGAGAAAGGCTCTTTGGTGTTGGTGATTCGCCATGGTTTAAGAATCTTTAAAAAATGACTGAATTAGTAAGTGGTTAGTCCTAATTGGTTTGGTGACATTAATAGACGGTCATATGCTCATGATGTTGTTGACACTTAACTCCTCGTGAACCTTCGTACAACAGAACAAAACACTGCCCCTTCTGGCCCTGACCTCACAATGGTCGTTATGCTTGCAGCTACTGTGTCAGTCCGTATAACCAACTGACTGAGGAGTAGTGGAATATGATCACAGCAGCTTCTTCAGGCATGCTCTTGTCTCCTCTCAATCCCGGTCAATGTGAAAGATCCAAATGCAGAGTCCTGCTTTCAAGGGCTGAAGGTCAGAGAGAGGCATAAAGAGATTAAAAACTGTCAGTATTAGTCAAATGAAATGATGAGTGTTGTGGACCCGGCATAGCGGTACCATTTTATGAGTTGTGTATTGATCAGGGTTTAAAAGAAATTCTTAGGTCATGCCCGAAGTTCTCTTTAATTGGTTTCAGCATCAGCAGATACATGTTGGTGAGTTTGAGATCAGCATGGGTGTGAAACAGGTATTTATTTCCTTGTGACTGACTTCCTCAAAACTGCGAAATGCATTTCGCTGTTTTAAAGGAGCAAAGTTTCACGCCTATCTCAGAGAATTAATCCACAGACCCCTGTTGGGAAAAGACTAATTTTAAGTGGAGGCAACTTTCAGAGAAGTTGTCAATTCATTTGTGAATTAGTCCTATAAAGGGAAACTTTTCACTTCCTAACACAAATGAGATATTGATTATCATCAGAAGAACACATGCAATTAAAAATGTAAAGATATTCTTGCAATTTAGATCTGTCTCCTCCACCCAAAGATCTCTTGGAGGATGTGGGGGCATTGGTCAACTATTACTAATGAAAGAGAAACCTGGGGCTGGGGCTAGGGGGGATAAAGTGTGGGGAGACAATAGTGGTGACTCTAAATCAAAACCATTTTTTAAGATACGGATTTACTTCCTCAAAGGGGAAAAATATCTAGAAAATATATATGTATGTATGTATGTGTATATGTGTATGTATATGTATATATGTGTATATATGTGTGTATGTATGTATGTACATATAATCACTACCGTTGAGTCCTCATCGACATACAGCAACCCTACAGGACAAGATAGAACTGCTCCCGTGAGTTTCAGAGACCATCACTCTTTAGAAGAGTAGAAAGTCCAGTCTTCTCCTGGCAGAAGCTGGTCTTTTCAAACCGCTGACCCAGCGGGTGACAGTCCAATGGAGAATGAAGGTTCCTTAAATGTGTATAGACAGAGTTAGAAATCATTTTTCAATAATTCTATTTTTTTCGGCAGATAGCAAATTGGTTGCTTTTTCTACATTTAGCAATTTTAGAAAATGATGCCTAGTAGAAATCTTCAACATAAAGATTTGGGGTGCACCCATTTCGACACCCTTATTTTTTCAAGCAGTTTAATTTGGGGTGGCTTGCTTTGGACTATTAGACAAAACTGCCTTGTGAGTATTTATATGAACCGATCTTGTTTTCACCTTGGGCTGTAAGGCTGCCAGCCATTTAATGCCTCTTTGGTTCATAGATAGGATTTCCCCCCGCTCTCTACCCCACCCCCCACACACTCACTCTTTTTCCTCTGTGGTTCTTACAATGGAAATAATCATTTTTAACATGGAAAGGAACCCACTCCTTTTTTTGAATTCTGGGCTACAGATCTGCTTTTTATTCCTCAGGCTTCATTTTGTTCCCTGGAGGATAATTTGGAGATTTGAGTAATTAACCCAAGACTTATAGGAGGCAGTCTTTTGGAGGCGGGTAATTTTGCTGTGGTGGAGTCGGCTGCTGTCAAGCATTAACTTCTTAATAATGAAGCCTTTCAGCCCCTCTGCCATTGGCACAATGATGCACTTGAAGCTAGTGGCTTGGCTGAGGGTGAGCGGACCACTTCTATTCTTCCCTTGTACAAAATAGTCCTCTTGATCTCTGGGTTGGAGCTGTATTTATTTTAGTGCAGTTCTTTCTGGCTTTTTTGGTAGGCACGCCTTTCACTTATATTTTGATCCACAGCTTAATCTGTTGTCTTTGTTGAAAAAGACCTGCAAAAAGACACCCTTCCCCATATCCAGCGATTGACTCCCCCTTTCAGTATATTTAGAATCCTTGCTCTTTAGAAAAGCTGTGACTCAACTCCTGAGTTAACTGGGAGTCTGCTTCTCTGATCACTTCCTGCTATTAGCATAGTAATGCCTCTGGCATGGCATTCCAATAACACCTGCAATTAAGACCAAAATTAGGATGTATCTGTTCTTAGCAAGCAGAGTCCCACCAGATATGCTAGGATGGCTGCTGCCTTCACAAGCTCCCAGCAGAGAAACCGTGGAGAAAGTATGGGGTTTCATTTGATAAATCAGTGTATTCCAGTTGATTTGACCAACACTTATCAAATACTTACTCATACCAAAGACATTATGGCAGAAGGTGATGCTTAGCCACTTGTCACCATGATACCATGCCTGGGGCCTAGAAGATTTTCAAAAGATCATGAAAACACAAAGTATATTTGAGAGAGCTCAAAAAAGTTGGTGAAAATCGGTAACCAGTGAAGGGGTCCCAGTGCCTGACCCTAATCCCAACTCCAGGGGCAGCCACCTCTCCCCACAGGGAGGTTTGCTTTGGAGGTCGACACTGAAGCTGCAGCTTGGGGAGTGAGATATGCCTGACCAGAGAATACGAGAACAAATGAAGAGGAAGGAAGAGAGAATGGAGTGCATCCTGACCCACTGAACCTGGAGGACGAAATTCCCACTCAGAACATGTGATGCACAGAGGAACATATGGCTGACCGCACTATGGAAAACGGCTTCCCTAGCTGACCTAACCCTTCAGGGTCAACAATGGAGAAACAGGGTCAGGATTATACCCTATCTGACCCAACCACACCATGGTAAAACACTAGGGGTATGTAACAAAGCATGGAGCTTCCAAGGGAGTGTCAAGGATATACTTTGGGGCCAGGGTGTGACACCCCATCCGACTCAACCAGGAAACACTCCCAGAAGTCAACAAACAGACCTTGAGCTATTTACAGGTTTTTATATTGTTATTATTTTTTACATATATATGACATTGGATTTTTTTGTTGTTAATCATTGTTTTATTTTCTTTGGTTGCTTTCTTAGGATGCCTTTTTTGGGTACATATAGTTATCTCTGAGAAAACAAAATTGATTGCAATTGTCAGTCTATGACCTACAAATGTGTTCATTATAAACCTTAAAATTTTCTAGTACATTTGGAAGCATTGGATAGGCAGATTTTCTCACATTGCAAAGATTTTTAATATTCATTTTTCATAATTATTTAAAAATGCAAAAATTTGAATTTCTATTACCAAAAATTATGGTTAATAGAAAAGCTAGAGACAGAACATGAACAAATGTGTACTCTCTCATGCTCATTGATGCAGAATTCACAACAGCAAAAAACTGGAAACAGCCTAAATACTGTTTATCCTCATGTATAAGCTGATTTTTTTTATTGGCAAGTATTTATTTTCCCCTTGCTTTTTTCAATTAAAAATCATTTTATTTGGGGCTCATACATCATTTTTCCAATACATAAATAATCATACTGTGACAAGAACCCTCGCACGTCCACTGCCGTCATCATTCTCCAACCATCCGCCTTTTCCCCCAACCCCTGGTGTCGGTTCCTCCAACCCCTCCCTTGTTCCCCTGCTTTCTCTCCCCCATCAACCCTCAATACTTTATAAATTATTATTATTCTGTTGCATCTTACCCTGCCCGACACCTCCCTCAGCCCACTCCCCCATGTCCGTCCTCCAGATAGGTCATATGTAGATCCTTGCAGCGGGTTCCATCTCGACTCCATCTTCTCTCCACCCATGTGGTAGTTCCAATCTAACCACCGGCCCGAGGGGGCTCATCCATCCTGGTTTCCCCATATCTCCAGCCCCTTTCTCCACTAGTGTACCTTCTCCAGTCCATCTGGATGTGCAAGGTAGAGTTGGGATCATGATGGTTGGGGGGTAGGGAGACCTCAGGAACTAGAGGAAACTTGTATACATCATCACTGCCTGGCTGCAGTCTGACTAGTCTGTCTCCTTCCCGTGGCTCCCCTGTAAAGGGGTGGCCAATTACCCACCAGTGGGCCTTAGGTCCCCACCCTGCCTCTCCCCTCACTCGTAATGAAGTGATTCCTGTTCTTTGATGCTTGATATCTGCTCCCTTTGGGCCCTCTTGATCACACTTGATGGTGTGCTTCTTCCTTGTGGACTTTGCTGTCTCCATGCTGAATGGCAACTCAGTTATCTCCAAGTCTTTGAGACTCTAGACATTCAATCATTTGGTAGCTGGGCACCATCTTTTTTGTTTGCCTCTGTATCCATTTGTCTTCAGCAATATTGGGAGTTAATTGGTTCATTGATTTTGATTTTTGTTCTTTGATGCTTGATTGTTTCAGCACCTCATGATCGTACAGGCAAGTGAGCTTCTTTTATGGTGGGTTTTGTTGCTCCTGAGCTAGATGGCTGCTTGTTTATGCTCAAGCCT